>VXBL01006713.1:410446-430582 GCA_013400195.1 Aramus guarauna
CCCCCCGCTCTTTCCTTGGTGAGGAACCTTCCCCAAACGCCCAGGGATTAAATAATTTCGGTTTTGTTGTTTTGGAGAGTAACCTCTTCCTTGTATGAGTAAGAGGTTTATCACGCTGAAATATGGACCTGGGTTCAGAAGTTTTCTCATTCGCTGCAGACGTGGTAATGTTTTTGTCTTCACTGTGTTTGTTCTATAGCGTGGATGATACTTGTAAACATAAACTCTGCCTCAGTTGGGTTTTAACCAAGAGTACGTATAGCTTATTGTAAGATACTGCTTGGCATTATGTTTCTCATCATTTTGCTTGAGGAGTAAGGTACTTCTTAGAAAATGTTAACCATTGCCCCCAAAGCACACAAGTTTATTTTATGTGTCGTATGTAATTGCTAATTAACATCACAAACTGCATGCAGTGCGGCTTGCCTAGGACGTGCATACATAGTGGTGTAAAATTTAACCATCTGTAAAATGCTATGGCAATACCCTACAGTATTTGCATGCAAAGTGCCTGTAATGTAAATCAATGAACTTTACAGGCTAGTCCTGTGAAACGTGGGGGAAAGGCCCTCTAACTGTCAGGCCATGTTTTAGCCTTATTAAAAACCTGTCCCTGTGGGGTGCAATGTAACCATGCGCTAGAATTTGACAGATGGGCGATTCTGTTACACTTAATATCAGATTTGCAACTAGCTTCAGGGATGTGAACCCCCGAATTGGGACAGAAATTCCCTAAGACATGTAGATGGCAGATTTTGAAGTTGCATTTCCTTAATTGTGCAGATAATTAACCCTTATAACTTGGTTATATTGAAGAAACCGATAGCTCAGCAATGCTTTCATAAGGTTAGTGGAGCAATTAAGAATTAAATAGTAGATACGCTGCGTGCAGAGTCATTCATATATATTGAATCAGTAGGCATAGACCTTTAATTGTCCTTAAGGATCCTGATGAGATGGCATTCATTTTTTTTAATTGCATTTTTGATAGCTGTTGTGTTTTGTCACAGCTTTAGCATCATAATCAATGTCTGTTGCTTTATACTCAAATAAGCTTCCCATTAGTTTCAAATAGTAAACCACCATTTAATTTTATCTCTTTGTAAGGCAGCTTTTCTGCCTGTTCTGAAAAAAATCCATTAATTGTTCAAAAGCACATCACTACTGCTGTGGCAGGAAAAAATATATTTCCAATTACTGTTTCTTTTTAAATTTAAAATAGATCATAAAAATCTGAAAGGCAAGAAAAATCATTCTTAATATCTGCAGTGCCTCTTGCTTTTCAGCCCCCCTCCTCCCCCTCTCCTGTTCCATTGTACTTCTAAAATGTTAGCTAATACTTTAATCTTTCACCAAAATGCTGTAAAAATGGTTTTTGACAACATGACCTCTTCCTTTTCTAGAAAAACGATGTGGCAGTTGCTTTTCAGAGGGAGTGGTGTAGGAAGGAAAGAGACACTGATAACTTCCCTCTTATGTTTTTACTTTCGTTTTTATTGCCTGATGTTTGTGGGTTGTGCGTGTTGTGTGCATGTTTTATGCCAGTTCAAGAGCTGCGAGATGCTGTATCACACGACTTGTAAAGGCTGGTAAATAAGCAGCTGCCTTTGTGCTTTTTGGAGAGTCGAGTCAGCCCAAAGGGCTTTGAGTTTTGCCATTCATCTCAGTAGGAACAAAGTAGAGCTCTCGAACAGATGATGTAATCTGGATTGCTGCAGCATGATGTTTTGAAGGTCCAAACTCACATATCTATCAACCTAATATCATTCAGTTCCAAATTCGCAGATCTACTTTTTAAAGTCTTTCATTGTTGGAGTTTTGCGGTATGGAAGAGTCTGTGGTGTGTCTTTCTGGGGGCTGTAGAATGATGAATGATTATAACTAAAGGAAATAGAGTTTTTCAATGTGTCACTCAAGTTTAAAATTATTTAGGACAAGCATTAACTGTCTCTTCTTTGAGCTAAATACCGAGTTTGTCTTTGGTAAGTGAGAATAAACTTTGAACCTTTTATAGGTCACACAAAATAAAGCAATTCCTATTTGCTTAAGGTCTTGCCAACATTTTGAAGTACTGCATTTTTCCTGGACTTGTCATGCATCATAGTTATTTATATTAATCACAGTGGCTCAAAGAGACTGGATGTAGTAAGTTCATAATAACGTGCTGTCAGCCTGTAGAAAACTGGGAGCATGAGTATATTTTCCACCTTCCAGGTGGAAATGGGAGTCCCTTTCAGGTTGTGGAAGCCATTTGTATCTTCAGTTTGCAAACCTTGTGAAAGAAGTATTATGAATTTTGCCATTGTACTTGTATGGTTCAATTTTAAACATGAAGTCAAGTTATAATAAGAATAAGATTGTCTTGTATCTCAGATTCTGAGCAAATTACATTTCCTAGGCCAAAGACCCTGTTTATGGTCTATTTTTGCAGAGTCTTGTACTATCAAATAGTCTAACTGAAGTCTTCTCATTTACAAAAAATGAGTGGAGATATGCCCTTCCTGGGAGCACACCTAGGTTAGCAAAAATGTGAAATAAACATGGCTAATGAATCGTATTCCAGCGACATCTGAGGTGGAGTTTGGATCTACGAGCCACCATTACACCTCTTCAAAGAGACACAGTTGTCAGATCTTGACTCCTCACGAAATGCGAGAAGTGGGATTAAAGTAGTCTTAGTCAAGGATAGGTTGTTATGGATGATCTCTCAGGGTAAAACCAGGCAAATACGGAGTTGTTATATTTAGGAAAGGATCTGAGGCTTCTCTTTTAAAGGGAGATGCTTTGATTCACAACTCTTTCTCATAAAAAGCAAATTGTGTCCAAACACGGATGATTGGGAACATAGATCTCCAAGAGACAAGCCAGAGATTTCAATGAAATGCTTTTCACAGTTGCCACCTGCTAATGTAAAACAAGTCATTTTCCATGTGAGATCCACGGCTAAGTGCTATGTGGAGAGGTAGTGGGTAGTGCAAAGGGAAGGCTAGTTCGATGTTGGATAGTCATACTACTTACTTGGTGGAGTAACATGGTAGAGATGCACCTTCAACAGGTGTTTTTAAGTAGTAGTTGAGAAGGCTGTCCTGTCCTGTCTGTGGAGGTGCTCCCTTCTGTGGTGTTCTGCGATACGATCGAGCTAAGGTGTCTGTAAGATCCACGCTTTTGTTCCCTAGTTTTTAGATATTCAAAAGTATATTTGGTATTAAAATTGGAAATAAATTTAAGGAGTAAACAACACTTCACACATGAAGTGAGGTATGTAGACAATTATTTTAATCTTACTGGGTTTACTCTGCTTCCATAATTGCATAGTCAAACATTGATGCAACTGTTGAACTCTATGATAAAATACAATTGCAAGGCCACGCCCAGGCACCTGCTATAGATGGCCTGCAATCCCCAGTGTGCTGTGGCCTTGTAAACACCATAGCCCTTCCAAATAAAGGGGGTTTAAACAACTTTGATATTTGAGAAACAATTCTAAATTGATCCAAACGCTAGTTACCAGTAACAAGGGAAATGTGGTTTTGAGCAACATATGATTGTCCTTATACAGAAGTGAGAATATGGATTCATCTTCCCTTCTTGAAACTGAGAACTGACAAAAGGATTTTTAATCAAATGAAAACACTTTGCCAATAAGTAGCTTTACTCAGTAAATAAAATGCATGTGAGTATAGAGGGTTGTAATCTTGCAGTGGAAACTTCGTGTAAGAGCTAGAATTTGTTTGGAGTTTTGGTTGGTTTTGTGTTGTGTTTTTGTGTTTGTTGTTTTGTTTATTTGTTTTAATTATACTTTATTTTAAGGTGTGTTAACAATTCTCTGTAGTGCATGAGTTTCGTAGGTAAAACTGGCTAGTTCCTTATCGAGCCTGTTTAACTTTGTCACACTTCTCTTAGAGAATGTATTTATAAAGAGGTAAACATAACTTGTAAACATCAGAGAAACACGGTTTAGAGTTATTTCAGTAGACTTTTGTTTTTCTTTGTGCATTTAATAGCATTTTGGGCTTGATGCAGAGCTTGCAGTATGAGCTCTTAAATTTATTCCTATGTTCTTGGATTGCACTCTGAGAAGTGTTTGTCTTCACTGTGTTTTCCTATCTGGCTTGGTGGGTTTTTTTGTTTTGGGGTTGGTTGTTGGGAGGTGTTTTTGTTGGTTTTGTTTGTTTGTTTTGTTTGTTTTTGGGGTTTTTTTTTGGGGGGGAGAAGTCCCAAAACTTGAAAGATGTGTGGGCAAAACAGTTGCAGGGCTTTTAAAAGACTTACTGTGTTCTAAGCTGATGCCACTTTTCTTTTTAATTTCAAACATGTAATTTTGCTTTGAACAGCACAAATGATTACACAATATTGAAAATCAAAAATATTAACTACTTATTGATTATACATGAGAGATGGGATGTGCTTTTATGCCTACCTGCAGCATTCTACTTGAAGATCAGATGCTACCTGTGAAACAATGTTCTCTCCATTTCATGTGCTATGTCTAACGCTTTCTCTGAACGTATCCAAACTACAAACAGCACGTCTCAAGAGAGCCCTGTGACGATGTTTCCCTCTTACACATGGAGAGACCAATGCAGCAAGGTCACGTGCAAGGTTGATAACAGAGCGGGCAATGAAAGACTGATTGAAATTTATACTGCAGTCTTCTAACCTTTAGTTACACTCCTCCTGTGCTCCTTTAATTATGTTACTTGACAAAATTAAGGGGTGGAGGACAAGAAAAGGAATTAATCTATTTACTGTCTGCCTAGACTCTTTAGTACTATTTTGAAATAAATATCTGGACTACATCCTTCTCCCTCATAAGTAATTTTTGTCCCTTTGGAGTTGCTCAAGCCCATGTTAAATGCAGTATTAACTTTTAATGTGTGCTGTTTGAAAGTATTTAATAGCTCATTCACCTTTTTAACAGTACATTTATACTGTAGTTGTGTCTGCCTCTGTAGCTCTGAGGCAGTTAGATCTTTATTACGGGTTTGCTAGGAAAAAAAAAAAAACAACACACACACACCCCCCTTAAATTGTGAATGTGGAATCTCTTACCACTCCTGATGCACTAGACAGAAAACTCCTAAAAGCCTGACGTGCGAATATAGTATTACATTGTATTTGTGGGGGATAGTGGTATGAAAAAAAAAAAAATTTTGTAAATAAGTCTAACATTGATTAATTTGGAGTGACAGATGAAATCTTAAACACTTCTAGTATGAGAAAAGTAATTTCTCTTATAAATTTGAACCTGTCTTGAGCGTGTAGTTCAGGCAGGACCTCTGCTAAGGTGGGCTTGCTTGATTCTCCATGACTTGCAATCATGCCTGTGTGTGAGGAAAAAAATTTCCAGGTTTATCCCCATCTGGTCCCTTTTTTGGTTGTCAGTTACTACCACCAGCCCCAAGGCAGCAGGAGCAGCACAGGAAATGTCCTGATACACTGCAGTAACTTACCACCTTTTTTTGGTTTTGAAAGTAAATTCCTGCAAAGGCTTCGTGTGTCAGTTTGGAGGAAGGTGTCCTGAATCATTTTCTGTTAGTTCTTTAGTGTCTTCTAGGCTGTTTAATTCCCTCTCTCATGTGGTGGACCTGAGGGAAAATGGGGAGCAAATTGCTTATTTGTTTTAAACTTTTATTTGCTTTCACACAAAGTTTTACAATTTTGTAGTGATCTCTGTACTGGATTTTTGCATTTCTTAATTCAGCACCTAATTTTTTTAACCTGAACCTAATTATAAAATGTAGGTGTTTAATTTTCCAGTAATGTGAAGCCATGCTTTTCTAATTTGTTTTATTAGCTTAATAACATACCTGAATTATAGAATCATAGTCCTCCCTTTTTCTGTGTCTGGGCAATTGTTCTCTGGGCCAGAAGCAGGGTAATGCTGTCATCTGAACCTGTGATAAAAGCTTCTGCAGGGAAGCTGCACTCCTGTTGGGACGGTGGGGGGGGGAGATCTGTTGTATGTGTAATGTTTTTAATACGGTAACTAGAAAATTGTCTTTTTCCTTTCCTTGTATTAGAGGGAAGGCCCTCGTGATGCATGTTTATTCATGCTTAAATACCTACTGGTTAATTAGCTCATTTTGTTCCCAGTGCTTGGTGTGTTACATTTAGTGTGGAATGGGATTTATCCCTTTTACCTGCTGTGGAGTGGTGGTTTGCCAGGACTTGACAGTTCTGTACGGGTAGGGAGTGAGCAGCTCAAAATGCTGGTGGGAGTGAGTTGCTCCTCTGACCCTGTCGGGCAAGAGTCAGTCTGGTAGCAGTCAGGCTCTCCCTGAGCCGTTGCTTGGGGCACTCAGAGCCCCTGTAAGGCACTGTCCGCATTTGCAGTGTCAGTGATCCTAAAGGATCTCTTATAGCTGTGATAATAAAGGTTATTTTCTTTTGAATATTTTGGTTTGTTCTGAATCCCTATAAATGTGCTTCATGAGATTATTTTTGTGGGGGTTTTAATGTTTTCCTGCTTTAAGGAACTAGGATAATCCTCTTACCCTTTTTTTAAAAAAATGGCCAAATCATCTGTGATACTGTGTAAATCTAGCAGCAGTGGAATTTGGGGATTAATCCACAGGTCTAGACTAAATAGTCGGTTTTAGCGTTATGAAGATTGTGTTGGGCGTCAGTTCAATATCCAAGACTCCAAGGTTAAGCTTCTGCATTCTGAGTATGCTCTTGCCTTCATAGGTGCAGTGGGTGGGAATGTAAACGTTCATCTTCTGCTGTGTAGCTGTCATGTGATTTTGGTTTTTTCCATGTGTGTTTGGAAATCTCATTTTTTCCCTTTGGGTTTGTGTTTGATCATGATGCTAAGTTTATGCAAGAGATTACTGCAAGTATTAAAGCTCTGCCAGCCAGATGCAGGAAGGTTTGGTCTAAGATGAACATATAAAACTATTCTGGGGGGGGACAACAAACCAAAAACATGGACAGTGCAACCCTTGTATCAGGAAAACACTTGTTTGTTTTCAGTGTATAGTGCCTTGCTTGTAGATGGTGCTTTTATCGTAATAATACACAGCCTACTTTTGCAAATAGGGTAGCACCTAGTGAAGAACTGTGAGCTGGCAGAGTCCACCAGTGTTGCTGTATAAGCAAGATTTTTCCTAACCTATGTAGACACACAGGCATGTGCTTCAGTTTTGAAAGCACTGGGAAAGTGTAGGTATTTCACTGTGGATAATTTGAATTTGAATTCAGTTAAATTCTCTGTAAAGATAAAACTGCTGAATTCACCAGTGAAGGGCTATAGTTGTTATGGAGGAAAAAAAAAAAAAGGCGGGGGGGTAGGGGAACCTTGAGGTGGTTTTTTTCAGGTCTTATGAAATGCTCCAGGAAACACTTGCTACACTAGGGCTTATACATCAGTTGAAATATAAAAGTTCTCAAATACATATTTTGGTGATACCTGGATCACTAACTGATCAAAACCAGTTTGATTGGTGATTGTCTGGTGCAGAAAGATACCTTGTTCAAGAGTGATACAGCTATGAAGAAGTCTATTGCTCTTAACTTTGAGGTACAAAACAGAGATAAAGGTGTATCTTCTCAAGTTATTGGTCTAAATAAGGCTAGTTTGGCTTAGATTGATATTTTTCTGGGTTTGTATCAATTTAAGTTGGTCCCGCAGGAATTTTAGTTTTCAATTGAAATAATTGGACTGTTCAGTAACTTTATCCATGCACAACACTGTTATGAAATAATTCTTCCAAATCACTGCTATCCTTCAGACAATTCCCAAGATGCACTTTATTTTTGCGCCTCACAGAGTCTGTTACCAAAGGCACTGATTTGCAATTGAGATATTAAAAAAGTGCCTTTAAGAATGTTTTTAGAATTCTACTTTGTTGTATCTGTAATGATGATAATAACAAGACTTTTTTTTTTTTATTTTCCTGACATATCAAAAAATAAGTGGTTGTGTTTGGGTTTGGTTTTTTTAATACCTTGTCTCAGAGAGTTTTACTTCTCACTGGTGCAAAACTTTATTTCTTATTTGTGTGGGTTGCCACTGTTAAAACCTCAAACTTCTTTAACATTAAAGAAACCCACATTGACCTCTAAGCATTTTGAAAAATAAATATGAGCATCTTGCTTAATACTGTTATTAACTTACGCTTTGCTTGCTTTTCAGGAGCTTGAAGAAATCCGCAAATGTGGAATGAAAAACTTCCGTAATATCCAGGTTGATGAAGCTAATTTATTGACTTGGCAAGGGCTTATTGTTCCTGTGAGTATAGACTACTCTTTATTCTAATGAGCTTTAAAATAAAATGAGGATCATTTGACTCTCATAAATCCACAGTTTAGTAGTGCTGTTGGTGACCATTAGTTAATTTTTGTACCCTGACAAGAACCTCTTTTATTATTATAAAACCCAGTTTTCAGAGTTGTGGGTTTCTGCAGAAGCTAGTTGTTTATAAACCCAACGTAAGTTTATATAGATTATACTGCAGCATCTTAAACATACTCTGGGCAGTGAAGTGTGCTCCTGGATTTAATTCTCATCTCTCTTTAGACATCTCGTGTCATCTTCCTGTCTCATTTTATTTGAGTGTTGTCTTTGTTTTGTTTTATCGAAGTCTGATAATGTTAGTAGGCGGTTTCTATAACTAGTGTAAAGAAAAATCCATGTGTAATTGAAAGGTGCTTTAGACTTCTAATCAATATCTGCCTGGACGCTTCATAACTGTAGGCCTGATCCAAGACACGGCTGCGGCTGGCGAGGGCTGTGGACTCAGTGATGGCACTGGGTTACTTGGGAGAGGGGTTGGAAGGGGGAAACAAGTGAGGTGTGTCATTTATTACCTTAAGCTACCTTGTGTACAAAATCTACATCATCATAGGAAAAAAAAACCCTGAGGTCTGAAATATTTTTACTCCTTAATAGATTTATTTTTTTAATCAACTAGATTTATTTCTAGGATAAAGTTGAGTAATAGAAAAAGTTTGATGCAAAGAAAACGAATTTTCAGAATTGAGCTCTTTCTTTTAAAATAAAGTCTCTTCATTTAGGTGTTGATTAATGCCAGCCACCAGACACACACTTTAATTGTATAAAACCCTACTGTCTTTTAAGAGAATGTTTAATAGTAGTAGATAACCACGGTGTTAGTCAAATAGGGAGGGATTTGTTACTGAGGTGAAAGTGGGAAATGTAGTGTGGTGAATTCACCTGGATTTTCACCTCCTTTATTTTCCACTGCCATGGCCCATGCTCCTTTTGTTACATGAGCTACTTTTAAGTCTGCAGCAATAGAGGCTGTGCCACCAGGACATCAGTTCTGCTTTCACTTGGGTTCTACTGAAAAGGTCCCCTGACCAGAGTACATCTGTCCTGTTGTAAGGCTGGGAAACATCTCTTAGCAGTTTCTCCGCTTTGTTAGTTGGCAGTCATTCCCAAATTCAGATCACACAGGCTGAGGTGTTGGCTAGGCCTTTGCACTTTAAATACTGTAGAATATATTTAGTTTACTGTTTACTTGTGTTCCTGCAAGTAATTCCTCTGAGTGGTTGAGGCTACTCTTGCAAATAAAGCAAGCAGGTTTTGACATTAAAATTTGACAGAGCTGAGCAACAATACACTTTAATAAGCTGCTCTGGTATTTGTGGTTCATGCGTAACAGTTTATTGTTTTGGTAATACTTCGAAGCACTATACAGTTGGTAAATATGACTAATAAAGAAAAACACCAAAGTGCTTGTTTATTCCTGTTAAAATTAGCAGTATGTGGTGTACAGCATCTATTTTTAACAGTTTCTGCTCACCAGAGTATGAGCTTAGTGGGTTTTTTGCAAAGGTGCACAACATCACAAGTGTTTAAACGTTGTTGTAGTGAACTGTGCTTCATACCTGCCTTTTGATTTATAATGTGCCCTGTTGCAAGAGAATTAGCCTTAAATTCACTACTGGTATATGTAAGAGGGAGTTTTATTGTGAAATTATACTTATTTTAGTAATTATTAGTGTGTTGTGTGTGTTTAAAGAGTAGAATGGTTATTTTGAGGATAGGCTATAGAAGATGCTTTAGTCTTGGCAGAAGGTTTTTTAGGTATTGCAATGCTGGAGTTTGGCTTAAAAATGTAATATACAAACTGGTTGCAAGTTTAACTTTTTTGTTGAGTTTTTGCTTTTGAAGTTTTTTGTGCTGCTTCCATTTTAGAAAATGTTCCTGCTTAGGGTTCAAAGACATATTACTCCTACTTTAGCAGGACTAACCAGTTACTGATTATTAAATTCTAAGTAGGCATTACTTTGGTCAGTTTCTTAGTGAAGATGTGAAAGACACAAAGGTTAATGTTTTTAACAGTGTTCATACAGAATCACTGTGTAAGATACCACTTCAGAAGTTTTTCTTGTATGTAACATATTTTGTTCTTCAGAACACCTGTTAGTTTTTAAGGGTGTTTGCTCAATCGAGCAGCAGATTGAAGATAGCTTGTCAACTTCTTTTCCTGCTATAAACTGCAGAATAATATCGTTTACGTGCTGTATGTTGAAAAGGTGTACTGTTTGTTTGATTCCAACATCAAAATGAGACTGCTTACCCCAGGCTCCTTGCTCTGGTAAGAGGTACTGTTGGTGTACCATGAATTTAATTTCAGTTAATCAAAACTGCTTGCTATGGACAAACTTGCAGAGCAAAAATACTCCAGGTGAATGTGAGTTGTGTTTGTCATGTGTGTTTAGTATTTGTAATTCTGACTGTCACACTTGTCAGTGCTAAAATAAATACAACAAATTGTTGGAAGTCAATTGCTTGAATATTCTGTGTTTTGTCTACTTAAAACATGAGCAACCCTTTACATACGTTTTTAATGGGTAAGTTATAGTGAAGAGCTGTTCTGACTGACAGTCAAGCAGAAAATGGACACTTTTAAGCCAGGTCAGTTCCTGTATCAGTTTACGGAACATCCTCACAAATTATAGCATGTGATGGAGGTAAGAACAAGTGAGCTATGCAGGGAGAGGGCACTTATTGCTTAAATTGTCACCACCACCACAAAATTATTTGTTAAACTTTCAGAGTTTTTAGAATTGCTTGGATAAAAAGTGATTTTAGAGTCATTCTAGTTAGCTCTTCCTTGGGCAGTAATACACAGCAAAAATTGTGCTCTGTTTCCTAGAAACGCACAACCAGACTTCTCCATATGGGTGAAACTAAAATTAAATGTTTTCTGTTAATAATACTTCAATAAAACACTCCCCATCCCCAAATATTGGTAAACCTTTTTTAACTTCTGGAGTGGGTTTGGTTGCAGGGAAATGGTCTGCTTGCTAATGAAGAACGTGTGAGATTGTACTTTACGCCAACTGGAAACTCTCGTCTTTTGATTCCCATAGTGTTTGTAAAGGCTTCATGCCATAGTTACTAATTTCAGTGCAGAATGGTATTTTTGTATGCTTTATATGTAGCAATGGTTTATTTTTCTTCTGCCTTTCTTCTGCAGTTACTATTTGAAGCAGTATCAATAGTCTAACAGGTTTTCTAAATGAGATTGTGGGCATTGTTTTTTTCTGTTTCAGCATGAAGAACTACTTTGCTTACTTCACGGTTCTTTCATCATGCTCCTTCAAAAATGATCTGATAAGAGTGGGTACTAAAACTGCATACAAATTCAGAATGTTCTCATCAGCAGACGCAGTGAATATCTATCTTTAGTAACAATGAATGCTCAGCAGATTTTTGTGTAGTCAGCACAAAAATGTTCTCAGAACATATAGGGAAATCTGACAAATCAGATTGCTTTGCTGTTCATACCACTACATTGAGAGACATGTAAAATAACTAGGTTTAGAGAAACCAATTTTCCTTTTCAGGCTTCCTGTTTGTATCTTGGGAAGGGTTTGCAATGTTTTTTGAAATACAAAGTTGGGAACAAAGCTACTTATTAGGTAGGACCTTGAGTTTGGAGTAAAGGAGGTTGGATGTTTTCTTACTGGAGAAATGTCAGCCAACTTCAGAATAGTGGTAATTTGCTTTTTCCAGGGTGAATACAGATGCTGTAGAGGTGGTATCACCTCTGTCTTACCAAGTAGGTTTTGATGTTTCCTGACACTGAGACATGGATATGTGTTGGAAGAAAGTGCCTTTAGAAGAGGTCATTTGATAGATCGAAGTCTGGAGCATGCTTTTTCTTAATTGTATCTGTTAGAATATGCCAAATTCTTGACATTCTGCCTTCCTGTTGCAGGACAATCCTCCGTATGATAAAGGAGCCTTCAGAATCGAAATCAACTTCCCAGCAGAATATCCATTCAAACCTCCTAAGATTACATTTAAAACAAAGATCTATCACCCTAACATCGATGAAAAGGGGCAGGTTTGTCTGCCAGTAATTAGTGCTGAAAACTGGAAGCCAGCAACCAAAACTGACCAAGGTAGGACTCCAGGTGGAGAAAACTGGATGTCAAGAAACTCTGTATTGTGTTTCAATTTAAAGCTAATAGCGTTTCAGCTTGTCAGCTGGTCTTATGCTCTTGTAAACTGCTCTTATGTATATTTGTTGTTGAAAGGTTTGTGTTATGAATCACGTGTTGTGAGCACAGCGTGCAACTCTTTTGGCATCTCATTTTGTTATTGGGACATAAGGTAATGGTGCTGCCACGTGGCATTTCCACCTCCAGGAAACTACAAAGCTCTTCATGGCTGAAGAGTTTATTAAGGCAGTGTCCTCAGCACACTTAAAAATTCTGGTGGTAGTTTGTGTGGGTGTTATTTTGTGTTTCTTTTTAAACAGTGACTTTATAATCCAGAGCTGTTCAGTACAGTCCCAGATGTTTGAAAGAAAGGGTCTAAAACCTCAAGGCTTTGTACATTTTATAATCTCTGCCATGTGGTTCAGTGATTTGAATATGTGGTTTGAAATATCTAGGGAGTCATAAACAAAACCTGAAATCATAACACAAATTAATTCTTAGTTCTTAAAAGATCACTGCTGTGAGGCTTACTGTGTAGAGTGTCTTGGGATAAGAATTTAAGTATTTTAAGGAAAAAAGTTTCATCGAGTTCTGTGGCAGACCAAGTGTGACCTGAGTAGGTTTTTTCTGTTGTTGTTGCTTCCACTACTTGTTGGGGTGAGAGCTTCGTGTTTTCTGGCAGGTAATGATTAGTTTGATATCAAGCATTTATTGTACATATAGAAAGAGCAAACATCCTTGCAAAAACTGTATTTTTTAATAATATTAATTCAGATGAGTAGCAGTTTAGTGCAAGAGCTTCAGTGACACTGAAGTATCTTGCTCTGCAGGAGAAAGTATTTCCTTCTTCCAGACTCCTCTTTAAGGATTGTTGCACTTGAACTGGGTTCCTGATAGTAAACGATGCTGTACTTGAGACTTCTTTTTCCTGTGTACCTCTGTATGCTAATAAAAAGAGATACAGTTTGCATGGTCTTGCCCCAAAGACAGGAAAATTTCTGTAGTTGTCTGGGACAAGATCAAGCAATTGAATGTTGGGGAAAGTGGAACTGGTGGAAAAAAGAACCTGTTAAACTCATGTAGGTCAGTGAAGGTCTTAAGGTTTGTTGTTGATTTATCCCAGACTATACTGGAAAGATCCTTGAGAGAGATGAAATGGAAACAAGGTGTGAAGGTTTGTGGTAACACCTCAGCAGTCGTCTTCATCTCATGAGCTTTCTCTAGTTAAAAAAAGGAAGGACATGTCTGCCTAGCTTGAAGTGCAAGTTGGCATTAGTTGGAACCACTGAAGCAATGGTTTGCATGCAGGAAATAGCGTCTCCCTGAGAAGTAGCAATTCCCTCTTTATCTGAGAGAGTGGATAAGAACTATGCTAAAATCAGAATTTGGAACAAACCCTGGGTACCAAAATACTGCAAATCTCTCAATTTCTGCTGTTCTGTGGGCTTTCATTTGTCTCTAACTCTTCAAGAAGTCATTTTTGTGTCGATGTCTGTTGTTACTGCATCCTTGTATGAACCTGCAACAGTGTTATTGCAGCCCTGCTTAAGTGTCTATGCCATTTTCTCCAGAACTCTTCTGCACTGAAAAATAAACTTCAGTCTGTTTGCTGCTTGGGCCTTTCTTAAGGAAATAATGCAATGTTATAGGTACAGCATCAAAGTGACGGGGTTTGATCAGTCAGGTGTCAAGAAAGCAGAGAGATTAGGTTCATCATAAATCATTAACTCACCTTTCACAAACTAAATGTGCATCTTACTGCTGTACTTCTTATTAATTTATGCTTAATACTAAAACAGACTGTTGTGACAGTATAGTTTTAAAATGCTGTGGATGTTGAGGCAACTCCTCTTCTGACAATCCTAATTTTTTCTGGTTTGTGTGTTAAATAACCTTAGTTACACAGTAACACTTCCTCTGTAGTGTTTTAGCATGTTTTACTGAGTGAAAAGGGATTGTCACGTGCAGCATTGATGCTCGTTTCATAACTAGTCAGTAATATGATGACAGTTGTCGTAAGTCCAGGACTAGTGAGTTACTGTGAAGTAAGCTAGTATGAATTCTGCATTCCTTAGTTTGTTGCGGTTTAAACTCTGATTTGTGGTAAGAAATGTTCCTGTTTAGCGATATAGTGACAGGCATACTTCTGGATTTTGAGGGGGGTGGGGTTTGAGGTATATTCTCCATTCCCATCAGGTAAGGGTGACAAAGAGTACGAGCATTAAAAGATTGATGCTCTGAAAGAAGCCACTCTGGTATTTTAGCATCTACCGGAGTGGTAAGGATTGTAAGAACTTAATTGCAAAACCAGGAAGAATCCTGTTAAACTGCGAAGTAGCAGTTTCAGAACAAATTACGGACACTGACTTTTTGCGCAATGTGTAGCGGAGTTGTGGAACTCGCTGCCACTGGATGGTGTAGGTGTCAGTGTTCTGTGAGAGTTCAGGAGGCAACTGGCTCTGGTGTGCAGTGCCGGAAGTTAACACAGCTTTGTTATACTTGCCTCAAAAACTCTTTGGGCGCTGCTTTGCGTTACTCTGGGTTGCTCAAACTTACCTCAGAATATTTATTAATATTGTCGCACAGTGAAATGCTGTTTCTGTGTGCCTGCTTTCTGTAGACTTGCCCAGTTACGCGTATACCTTTTAGTGCATGGAGAGGAGAATTGCTGGTTGTTGTAACCGATCTAGATTTAAATGCTCACAAGAGTGCACGTGAGGGGAAATGTAGCAATAAATGTCGATCTAGTATGCGAGGTTCACTGCATAAATGTCAAGTACTGTTCAGTGATTTTAAGAATGACATTTTGTTTGAAAGTGATGAAATGGCTGTAAACAGCAGGGTGAAGAGCATCTTGTGGCTCTTACCCATTTGTTTGCCCAGTGTGTTTCTGCTAGAGGATGTGTTTGGCAGCTTAGAATAAAGGGAAGAACTGTCTGCTGTTTACATAGGAAAAACAAAGCTGAAAAAAATGCTCTTGGAAAGCAGGGCCAGTTACAACTGCCGCATTGTGACAGGTGTTAGGAAAAAATGTTTCCTAATGGAATTCTATCTTCACCCAACCCATTTAGATGGACTTGTCTGTGAAACTTAGTTTCTTTCTTAGCCATAGGAGAGTATTTCCAATAGGATGCCAATTACAGGGGAAATAATTTGTTTTGCATTTTGGTCTCTATTCAAGTTGATTTTGTTTAGAAATATGATTTTCTGGTGTTCATTCACGGTCATGAAACTAAACCTTGGCATATTGCTATAGCTTATTCATGCTCTGCTTTTGAAAAGACCCTAGACTTATGGGGATGTATTTAAATGCAGTTAAAGCTCTTTTCTTACTGGGGAATTTTGCTTAAATTTTTATTTTTAAAAATTAACTACCTTAGTCTCTGACAGTATTTATACTTCTTTTGACAGTAATCCAGTCCCTCATAGCACTGGTGAATGATCCACAGCCCGAGCATCCCCTTCGGGCTGACCTAGCTGAAGAATACTCTAAGGACCGTAAAAAATTCTGTAAGAACGCTGAAGAGTTTACAAAGAAATATGGTGAAAAGCGACCAGTGGACTAAAATCTGACACAATTGATGTCAGCAACGTATGATAGAAGATCGGAGCAGTGCATTTGAGACACCCCGTAAAGCAGGACTCTATGGAAAAATGACAAGTGCCACCTTTCGGTGTTAACTTGTGGCTGTTACTAACTTTCTACAGTTTTCTTAATCAAAAGTGGGCTAGGTAACCTGTAAAGAAAGGATTAAAATTTAAGATGTTCTAGTTCTGCTTTCTTTGTTTAAAAATCACTGCTTCAATATACTTTAAAGTATGCTGTTTTCTTTTTCTTGTCAGAATTTATCAAAAATATCTTAGACTTATATTCTGCCCTTAAAATGAAAAGGTTGTGGCTGTCATTTCTTATTTTTCCTTGCAGTTCCCACTATCTTGAGTTCATTTAATTCTTCATTGAATTTTATCCCTCCCTCTCCCCAAACTGATGTCTTAGAAAAAAATATCCCAGTTCTGACAGAAAACGATTGAGTGTTTGGCAGTTTTGTTTACTTTTCTTCTTAAATGTTGCACTGTGCTTTGTGGGACTTGTTGCAAGTTCCCCTTAATTTCAGTTTGTAACATAATAAGCAAAAAGCAAACAAACCCCACAAAAACAATCAGAAAGAATGTCCAGGTCTTATGTAAATCTGGCTGATGTTACCACAAAATGTTTATTAAACGGGGAAACCCAAGTTTTTGTGTGCGTGATTGAATTAAAATATGGCTTATGTCCTGCTTTTGGAAAACTTTGGAAAAAAATTCTGTAGTAAGTGAGTAGTGGAATGTGATTACAAACTTCCTTCATGTCTATCCTTAATACCTATGCAGAGTAGCTAGGAACACGGGCACAGAACAACATTGCAACCAGTTTAGAAGAGTTTCAGAAATTGGGGACCAAGAGGTACCAAAGTTATAAACTGTTTTTTGAGTTAAAAATCAGTGTTTTGGAAATGTTAATTTTGAACTCAAGTACTAAATTTGACAGCACTGCTAGCCTTCTTAGAGCATTTTTTCCATCAGAATGAGTATGAAACATCTGTGGCTTGTGGGATGGCACTTGTGCCACTTCCCAGCCCAATTGCTGTACAGTTCTTACCGAAAATGGTATGGGAAGAGGATTAAGCAATAACGCGTAATAGAGTAGACTTCACTACTGCTGTTCCTGTGTTTTAGAGACACACAGGTTAGATGATTCAATGAGTACTTCAAGTATCATTCTATCATTCTAACTTAATCAGGCAGAGCTGTTTTCCCCTTGCTCCAGGGTACGCCTACACATGCTGCAGGAAGCCCTTTCCACTCAGAAGTGAGCAAGCATCCTTTGCTGTGTCTCTGCTTTTCTCCTGCCTGCCTGCCTCTTTCCCCCAGTCCGAAGTATGATCGTAGCGCCAGTCAAACTGCCATACAGTCAAACTGCTGTCTCTTCCCCACCTGTTGAACTTGGGTATGTTACTGAGCAAACAGATTTATCTCCAGAAATTCTTAGGTATCTGGGAGTACATATCATTTTGATGTGCAGGAAGCTGAATTAGAAAATCCCTCACACCCAGATGGTTGTCTGTACTCCTAAACGCAGTTTTAATACAGCCTCTGCCTTTGCAACCTTTCAGAACTAGTGTGTCAAGCGGTAGGTCTCTTGG
Source organism: Aramus guarauna (assembly GCA_013400195.1). NCBI lineage: Eukaryota > Metazoa > Chordata > Aves > Gruiformes > Aramidae > Aramus > Aramus guarauna. Next base: position 428,053 of record VXBL01006713.1, read on the forward strand.
TTTTAATGTCTTGTATATTTGCTATTTCTTCATTCATCCCTCTCATCCAGCTTTCATTTCCTATTTAGTGTAAACAATGACAGCCCAGTACCTCACCTCTGTTGAAAGTAAATTTTTTTTATAAGTTACGGAGCTAAGAAATTTTATGTTTAAGTGTTCTTAGACAGATTCTTTGGCAGGTAAATAAAGTTAAACCACATTCACCTTATTTACGGAAACTTGCATTTCCTGAGTGTTTTCAGGCTTGTGAGAGCACTGTCTTTACCAAATTTTCACATCTTTGTGTCTTCATTTGCAGAAAGTTGGTACTGATTTTGTTTCATTCACGCTCACTCAGATTCATAATAAAATAATGCCAAATTATCTGTCAAATTGAAGTGTGTGTAACTTCTGCATCACATGAGTCGCTGTACCTTTGGATCATGTCTGTTGGCATGGAAACTTGCCATTCTCTAAATTCTCTTTTTATTGAAAACAAAGCTGTAGCACTAGTTTGCTGCCCTCGTTACTACTAAATAGTATACTTTCTGGTTGTAAGCCTCTCAGGTCAAAGACTGCATTTATCTGAATCAGTGTGACTTGGATGCCATTGAAGGGGAACTGGAAGGGCTGTGCAATTCGAGGAGTTCCAGTCGATTCGCACGGGCCTACAGCAGCGCTACACCAGCTATTCCGATTCCATCCGCAAAGGTCACATAAAGACAGATATTGCTATCAGTTCTCTTGGTGTGTTCTTCATAGTTCAATTTCTAAACTGCGAGATGTGTAACCTAAGCAATGGCTTTTGTTCGTAGGCAGCCCGCTGAAAAAAGATAGAGATCAAATACTGTACTGTATGGTTTGAGTCTGAGAAGAAAAAAAAAAAAATCAAAGTATAAAGTCCTATGTTACCTCAGGAAATCCAGCTCTGGTTCTCTCTGGTTCCCTAAGCCATGCTGAATTCTAAACGTGCAGTTCAATATCCAAAATAAAAATGACATACTGGTGAAACTGCACCCAGGAGCACTGGTATAGGCTTTCTGCAACTCCATTCTGCTACCCTAATAAAAATTGCTCTCAAAGGCTTTGTGGCATGGTTTTATTTTGAGAGATTTGGGGGTTAGACTTTTTTTTTTTTTTTTTTTAAGCATCCTGGTACAATGATATTTGTAGGTAGTGGTCTGAATGTTTTTTTGATTTGAACTCGGTGTTGTCTTTAAAGCTTTCATGGGACCACTGAGAAACTTCATCTCTGTAGTTTTACACAATTGAAAAGTTCCTTATTTAGAAGTCTTTTAATAGTTTGCTGTTCATTTAAAAATACAGATTTTTGCAAAATATGTAATTTTTTGTTGGCAGTACACAACTAAGGTAAGAGTGCATCATGTTCGCAGTGTTGAGCTAGCAGAAAATGCATACACCAGACAACAGGTGTGTAATATCCTGAGGGTTGAGATAACAAGAATTCATTGATTAGAATATGGAGCAATTTAAATGTTAAAGTTAAGAAATATCCATCAAAATGCCGTCGCATTACATAAAAAGCTGAGGTCTGGTATTAAATAACCGGTGTTGCTGTCAGGCTTATCCCTGCATGTGAGTAAAATATCATCAGTCACTAGGTGGCACTCACAAGTCTAACTGTGCTCTGGCATTCCAGCCGATTCCTGCAGATCTTGTATTTCGGGTTTTATTCTATCTTACCGCCCAGCAGGAGCTTTGCTGTCACACACCGATGGGGCGAGCTTCAGCAAATGAGTCATTCCAAAAGGTAACTGCTGCTCTCCGACTCATCCGGTTGGTGTAGTGCTTGCACAGTACAGTGGATGGGTTTTTTTAAAAAACAAATGTCATATTTCAAATTAATTCTGGGACAGTAATTTAGGAAAGAACCTGGGAAGATATTTTATAAAGCATCCTTGATGTTGTTGTTCATATTTGTACAGAACAAAAACTTCCTCAGATGTTTTATAGGGAGGAGAAACTGTTCCTGTTCACGACAGGGAGAGATGCTGCAGGCAGTCGCAGTGAGAGCAGACAGGCGAGTGGGTTTAGTTTGCTCTCCAGCTATAACTAAACCCAAAAGCCTCTGGAAGCATTACAGTAGAAAAAGGCCTGAGTTTATTTCTCACTTAAAAAATGATGATCATATGGAAATTTTTAATATTAAAAAAGTTAACCAAAAATGATGACATTAAATAGAGCACTTTTGTGCAGAAAATGAGCATAAACAATCTAAAATATTTTTTCCCCTGTGAAAGTTACATGTGAGTGACAGGGCTACAGTTAAGAATGCAGTTAAAAATGTGTCAGTATTGCTGGGGTTGAAGTTCAAATGCTTTGATGACAGGAATGAAACAGGACAAATACAAGGACCTTCTCCACTTGAAAACTTGCTGTAGTTGGTACACAGCCATCCCACGCATCCTTTGTGAGAGGCAGTGGGCAGTGCAGGAACAGTTGCTGGTGAGCTCTCCTATGCTGCAGTGACTGAAATAGCAGATGGGGCAACAGTTGCTGTTCTTGCAAAGTCATCAAAAAAAAAAAAAAA
>VXBL01006713.1:430622-452832 GCA_013400195.1 Aramus guarauna
AAGGCCTCTGAAAGGGCTATGGCTGATGTTACTTTCCTATGGTGGCTTAATGCCAAGAGGCAATGTAAAAAGGAAGAGCCGTAATTACTGCTGCCTGAGGCTGTACATGGAATGTGGCTCCAGACGCCACCAGGCTAAGCCCATGATCCAACTGCTCTGGCCAGAGAAATGCTCTGAAGCAATATCCCCCTCACTATCAACAGGCAGGCATGATGGAGGGGAAGGGACTGTGACTGGGTGCTTTAAGAAAACCAAGTGCTGAAGGTTTCCAGGCCTCCCGTGGGCAGTCTGCACTGAGCGGTTGCTCCAAAGCAGTGCTTGCTTCCCAGCATCTTTCTTTTTTTTTTTTTTTTTTCCAGTTAAGTCCAAAAAGAGAAGTGACCAGAACCCTCAGGGTGCTAGTGCACTGCTTGGTCTCACAGCAAAGTCTGTCTTCATGCTGCTCACCACCACATTGGGGGAACGGAGCCCTGGGAGGAGGGCTGGGCCTTGGCTGCCACGCTGCGCCCAAACAGTGTGTGCCTAGGTGATGCAGAAGAGGTTTGTCACATTCCAAGCCGATGCTGCGGCCTAAAAACTGCCAGTCAGGGCTCTGGGGTACTGCCTGTAGCTGCTCACAGGGTGTTGCCCTTCCATGAACATCCTAATTCCTGCCAGCTGCAGCAGGAGGTAGTACACTGATAACTGGTCTGGTTTCTCAGGACATTGGCAACAGCATATCTTCAGAATATGAATAAATGTATGTATGATTGTTTACTTACAGATCTTTGAATGAACAGAGCTGAATGTTCCTGGTTTTGTACTGGCTCTGCAGCTCTGGCTTAATTAATGTCTGGAGTTCATGGAGACGCTCCCAGGACTGTGAGAAATCATCTGGTCCTTCCCCACAGCCACCCACTGGTGGGACACTCGGGTACCCTGGGTGCACCATCAGTTCAATCGTTACTGTCCTGTTTTGTGCCATCGGGTCTGTGGGCGAGGGCGCCTTGGACGTGACCTCCACAATTGCAGTGTCGATAGCGCTCCAGATGTTACTGACAGACATGTTCTTGCCCATGGTACTCAAACCTATGTAAATGTCTGGCCACCTGTCGCCAGAAGGGGGACACTGATATTAACGCTAATGAAGTAGTTAGAAGAGTGCATTACATCCACTGGATTAGGAATCAAAATGTACCTAAAAACTTAAGAGAGGAACCAAATACTACTTAAAGCAGCAGTTCTTCAGTCTGACACAACATCCCAGTAAAGCCCCAGTACCACTACTTCTAGTAGTACTGTGTTTACATATATTGTATCACAGCACAAGGGGTGTTTGGCATCCATGAGCTTACAGGTGCCTTTTGTTGGCAGAGCAGAGCTAAACTGAGAAATACCACACTATCAAAATAACTTACTGTTGCTAGGCCAATTAAAACCTGAATAATAACATCGCTTCATAATAACCCTCATCTAAGCGGAAACAAAAAATTACTGAACTAAAATGCAAACTACCCTGCTAACAAATCACTCTGCTAGAATGCATCAGAGAGCCATAATAAAAGACAAAACACTGGCCAAAACATTGTTACTACTAGAGACCACGCAGCTAAGAGGACACCAGCCTAGAGGCTGTTTCTTATGTAGCTTCAACACAATTCTTAGTTCAAGGCTAGCTACAAACCTCACTTCTTCTAGTGCGGTGCGTACAAGCTCAGGAGAGCTGTGCAAGGGCAGAATGAGACAGGGTTTGGGGGTGGTTTTTGGTTTGGGGTTTTTTGTTTGGTTGGTTTTGGTTTTTTGGAAAAAAAAAAGGCTGGGGTCTTCACCTGCTTGATCAAGGAAGACCCCAATTGAACACTTGGCCCTGAGAACAGTTTTCAGGACTTAACTTTTTTTAACTGTAAACTAACTAATGCCTTGTCGCTATGCCGTCAGCAGAGTCCTGCACTCTCCAGTGTTGCAGCTGAACTCTGGGGGCTCGGTATGGTAATGCTTTACACAGATGCTGAAATTGAGTTGCAGAGTTGGGTTCCCTGTGACTGCAGCTGACCACGCTCTTCTCACTTCCTGGGTTTCCTCGTGTTACATGTTTCTTTTGTAAGAGTTCTTCCCCCTCGCCTCCCCCGACGCCAGGAGACGCGGTGGAGCACGGTGCATACGCCCAGCGGGGCGGTGCCGCGAGGTATAAAGGCGCCGGTCCGGGGTCAGCCCTGTCAGCTCCTCCCTGGGCCCTTGGAGCGGCGGATCGCCAGAGCAGCGGCTTCTCGGAGGTAGATCCACACCACCCCCCTGCACCTTCGGGACTGCGGGGAGCCCTGGGCTGTGCGAGGTTTCCACTAAACTCCCTTACACTGTCCCTGTAGCGAGCCTGCCCTAAAAAAAGGAGTTATTCTCTCCTGATTAACTGCTCTGTGAGTTGCTGTGCCCTTCTCTCCCTTACAAATGGGCTGTTCCACACAGCCCGTGTGCTCTGGCTGGAAAGAGCACGGTGAAATACCAGCCTGCTGCTAGTGTTCAGAATAACTGATAAAAAAAATCCAAGAAAATAATTTCTTCAATAGCCTGAGGAAGTAATGAAATCTGCACTAAAGGATGGGTGAATGCAAGAGCCTTAAAAGGGTCTCAAATTAAATATCTTTAATTCATAAAAAACTATCTGATTTAAGCTTTTTCTAAAAAAGTATGTTATTGGGGAAGGGCTGAGCTTTTATAGTTTGGCCCCTGAGATGCAGGATGCTGACAAGACTGTTTGCTTAGAGCAGTAATCACCTGCTGTGGCACTGCAAGCTTGCTGAGCCTCTTGCCTCCTTTTAAGAGCAAACACTTGTTTCTCATTAGTCTATTTCCTGCTATTTAAAACCCTCTCTCCACTATTCCAGGGAGATGAAAAGTTATTTCTTGAAAATTTTCCCTAGATCTTACTTCTAAAATTGCAGTGCTTCAGCCTCTTGCCATCCCAGCTGCTTCACTAGAAAGGCTGAAAAACATACCCTGAAAAGAACAATCCCTTTCAGGTAGGAAGTGAGTCATCTCCATTCAGACAAATGTGCTTACTAAGCCCTCGTGCCCCTAGCACTTTTGTACTCCTCCTGAACCTTCTTGTAAGCCCTAAGTGGAAAGAGAACTGTGGTGTTCCATTCTGAAAAGATGCTATCAGGAACTGGTAAGATCTTCAAGCTTTACTACAAAAAGGATGAGTAATGCCTGTCTTACCTTATTCCATGCCTTGTAAACACATCCACTGTGTTAAAAGAATCTTCTTCTACTCCCAGATAAAAGTCCATCAAGGATGGTGGAATCCAGTCACAGTTATGAAGGCCTGGCTCTATAGGGACACGTGTGTACTTAATCCCATATTCCTCTAACACTTCTGCAAATACGTGCCTGACCTCTGTAAGTAAAAACAGAGACACTTTAGTTGGGAATTAGATAACCAGCTCATTGTGACCCTTCAAAGCTGTTAGTACAGAGAGATCCTTCCTTTCCATGTTGGCTTTTCTTCTGTTGAAATGGTTTTCTCTATGTGGATGGGAGTCCCCTTCTATACTAGAAACATTACTCCCTCAACAACTGTGATAGGTGCCTTGTCTCCTCTCCAGTGCTGAGCAACCAGCACCCCCTTCTAAATTAGTGACTCTGGTCCTAGAGTACACCAGAGGTGACTGCACTGTCAGGAACAAGTTCTTCATCAAGTCCCTGCACAGCCAGATTCACTGTGAGGGTAAACTGCCAAGAGGGATGTCATCCAGAGCCAGCTGAGTGTTGGAGTGGGGAAATCTGGATTATTTTTTTTTGCACTTGCAGTTTCCCATCTCTGTTACCACAATGATCTTATTTGCAAAACAGGGACAAAGATACTTGCCCTCCTCTGTAAAGCATGCTAAGACCTGCGGACAGAGATTGGTGTGGAAACACAACTGACAGGATGGACTTCTCTTCACACCTCAAAGAGCTACCAGCTTTCCCAAACTCAAGCGTTCCACTTTAAACTGGCCAGTCTGCTGCTGGCCCTGGCCTGCCTCCTTCATTGTGGGTGGGAGCATGTAATTAAGATGCTGAGGTGAACTCTTAAGTCCTTGGAGGAAAAGCTGTAACCTGGGCTGTTTGTGCTGTTAATCCTTGTGCTGCCATGGGAAGACCCAGGTCACCAATTAGCCAATTTGGGCCAGGCAGGACTGTCTCCCCAGGTGGGAATATTCAAACTGTAATTGTAGAGCAAGTATTTTACGGTGAGGTTTACTGCCCAAACAGGGAGCTGTGGTGAGGGAAGTCCCCTCTGAGCTGACTCTCTCACCTGCTCACTACTGGAAGATGAGGACTCTCCTCTTACCTGGGAGGACGTGAACGTGCTGGTGCCCATCCATGTGAGGAGGTAGGTGACCTGTCAGCTCATGGAACAGCTCCACCTGGGCCTTTAGCTCCTGCTTCACCTGCACAGTGGAGGAGGGTCAGAGCAAAACCTGTCAGCAGGCTGAGATCAGGAGAGGGCAAGGGGGCTGCTGGAGACCTTGCTTGCCAGTATTCAGGGCCTGGCCCTGGGAGGCACAAAGTGCTATGATGTAAAAATGGACATGCAATGGTCCTGGGTTACCCAGAACCTCCCCTAGGCATGATTCTTGTTATGGTACTGTTTATGTGGATGGTGCTGATGCTGGGATTTTCTAAAATACCTAGGATATTTGAATCCCCATTTCCCTTTAATGTGAATGGGGAAATGGGTGCTCATATCCCATAAGCAGTTTTGACCACCTGAACACACTCATCCTTGATCATGGGGCAAACCCAGCCATCTCCTTAGAGAACAAAAGCCTCTCACAAGGTGATGAAAAGCCTACTTGGCACTTCTCTGGCATTTTGCCTTTATTGATCTCTAGGTTCTTTGTAAATATCTGTTCCAATGCCTCTTCTGCCCCCTTATCTAAGTAGTAAACAGAACATTAGTATATGCTGGCACTGAAACTGCAGAGCCTTTGGCAGAATTAGGCTCAAGACCCAGAAAGCCAGCTCCAGCTGCCCTGGCAACACAGTTGAGATTAATCTTTAAGCTTACTCACAGCTGGGACCTGGGAAAAGATCTTCAGCTGTTATGTCCTGGGATAAGTGCAGGCTGATCTGTATCAGGAAAGCAAATTGCATGGGGCTTTCTCCTACCTCCGACATATTCAAGAGACCTTTTGATAGAGCTGTTCTGAATCCCATTTTCCCATGGAAGAATCCATCTTGGTTGAGCAGAGAAGAGTTTGTTTTGAGCACTTCACATACAGGAGAGCCCTCGGAGAGGTTGGCGTGCAGGCCTATTGGGATGTTGTATCTGTAACAGGAATGAAGTATCTGTTAAGCTTTGCACCTCTACCTCCTGTACTGTGGCCAAAGGGGGAGACTTCAGTGATAGATCTAGACTGATCTAAAAAGTGGTTGTATACTCACTGAAGTATATCTTCATATCTCTGCTCTTCTAGAAAGTAAAGCAGAACACTAACCAGAGCAGAATATCTCCGGGTAATAATCCTGTGCAGCCTGCCAAGGGCCAGTCTGAGATTTCCCCCAACTCTGTTCTCACCCTGACTCCTGTGGAGAGAGCAGCCACAAGGTATCTCAGACTAAATGCTGTAACTGTACTAAATGCTATAACTACATCCTACTAGTGACTGCCCTGCAGTGACTAGTGACTAACAGAAATCTGGACCTTGCAACCCTTTTCTAAAGCACTTCATTAGCCCTTGCTAGGTATTCCCTTGTTTACCCTATTAAAGATGCTACATTTGAGTTTTACTTGACAACTTCTAAAGCTGTCTTTAAGTAGAATCCAGTCACATATAAACAGTGCCCAAGGCAGCTGTTATGGCAACAGCATAGGCTATGAGTGTAAATACAGTCTGAGTTTAAGACTTTCCTGGTCCAAGAGGATGCAGCTGAAATTGCCCACAGTGGCCAGGTTTCTGTCTACTGGTGCAGGTGATCACTCAGAGCAACAAGGCTAAGCTGTACAAAGTAGCATCTCTGGCACAGATGAAGGATTACTGCAGGGAGGTTGGCCATGTAAGCGTAGAACCTTGCTAAGGAATCACAAGGGTCCAATTTGTTAACTAGTTGTGTTCTGCAACATTAAAAAAAACAACAACAAACTATGGAGCTAGTGTATCTGCAGAGCTCCTCTCAGCTACCAGGCTGGTGTATCCTTCTTGGTCTGTGCTGTGGATTCCCCAGCAATAAAAACAGGATCTGTGAGTGCTCAGATTTGTGCTGAGTTTCATTAGCACTTCTGAAAATCCTCAGAATCAGTGGCCAAAATGATGCTTTGAAACTTTTTCAGACAACCCCTGGCTGACCCAGTAAAGTAAATGACAGAACTGCAATGTTCCTTCTGTGCTGACCAGTCTGAGTCATGGTGCAGGGTTAATTTCAAGGCAACAAGTCTGTGATGCTTTAAATCCTTCCGAGAATCTCTGCATGGAACTGCTAAAACTGGCCATGGTCTGTCCCTGTACAACAAGCAGGAAAACAAAAGCAATCTCCATTTAGGCAAAGTATGCAAAAAAACCCAGATCTTTCTCTTCTGTCTGCTGCCCTGAAGCTGACTAGTGAAGCACCACGTTACTGGGGACAGAAGGATTGTGGATGGATTGGACCAAGCAGAGTTATTTAGCTCCTTCAGGTCCTAAGGCTTTGGCCCTGGCAGGACTGAAAGTCTTTTTTTCCTGGCTCCTCTGTGTCTTGTGCTCCAGGTGGATGGTGTAGTCTATTGCTAGATACTGCTCCTTCTCAAAGACACAAATGTTACGAGTCAAGTTGTATGGACAGCTCTGTGAAACAAAATGAGTCCATGTCTTTCCAGTCCATTGTGTGATTAGGGAGCTTGAATGTTTGCTTAATGGAGCAAAACAGCTTGTGGAGAGAAAGGTAATCTCTGGCTTTTCTGATTTGGTGGTTTCTCTGCAGCAGGGCCTGATGGTATAATTGGTGATAAATCTTCATCTGGTTTTCAAACATGGGGCCCAAGCACATGACATGTGCACACTAACTCCTTGCTAAAACAAGAACTGTAAGATGCTGTCATTGGGAGTGGGGGGCCTTAAGCAGGCAGCTGATGGCAGACCAGGAGGCAGCTACAGCACAGAAGGGGTGCTGTGGTAGGAGGGCTTCCCCTCCATCCTGTGACCTGTTGTGTACTGTGCATGAGCTCAAAGGCAGAGGGGGAGCCTGTGGTTTTGGTTTGGGGTTTTTGGGGTTTTTTTAGAAATCAACTCCAGATTCTTTATCATGTCCTTGGGAAGCTCTGTCTGCATCAGCTGATACCATTATTTGTACCACAGCCACTGCTGTCTGCAAGAAAAAGGATTCATGTGTTACCATGAGTCAGCAGATGGAAGACTTTCTTTCTTCTCTTTCTCATGTGTTGTGGGATGGCAAGAAGTGAACAGCTGAGCCTCTTGGTGTTGTCTCCCAGGAGCATCAAATGAATGACCTCCAATTGTGCAATGCCTCAAATGCTACAAGGGAAGCTATTTCCAGGAAAAGGCAAGCCCCTCCGACAGGTGTGGGACACCAAGGAGCCAAGCACTGCACTGCGTAACATTAGAGCAGCTCCTTCACCCAAGCTGAAACCAGCCCCAGAGCTGGGGAATGTGCAAAACATAGAAGTGCAGAAAGAGCTGGCCTTGTTCTTGCTGTAAGAGGAGACTCTGACTGTAATGTTAGAGCATATTTCAGAGCTTTGGCTAACACCAGCTGAATATCTTAATAGTTTTCTCTTAGAGTTAGTCCTTGCTGGTTTGACAGACTGTCCATGCTGAGGCATCTAAAGAGGAACTGTTAGTGTTTAATGGCTTTGGGATACAGGGACTGAAATGAAAACTTAAAACGCAGCACAGGAGAAACTTGTTCAGAAATACTAATCTGAGAGATGCACAGAAACAGGCATGCTGGAAAAGCTGTAAGGATATGGGAAGGAGGACAACACACCAGGCACAGCAGGGTTCTGCTGCTAGCAAGCATTTTCCTGTACCTAAATGTGTGTGTTTCCTCTGGATGCAATGAGCCAGATGGTGCTCCTATTCAGCACCAAATGTCCTGCTGCCCAGTGTTCATTCCTAACAGTCCTGACACTGCAGGAGTATCTGAAGTCCTAAGTGCAATGAGATAAAAACATGACCAAAACTTAAAACATTATAGCAGTTAGCTGGGCTGTACCTTGGGAGACAGGGCTGCAATCATGCTCTGTCCTGACCAAAGGCTTGGGTTTTAGGACTGAACCAACAGGCTTTTTCCCCACCGATGACCACACACACTGGACTAACTCTTGCTCCTGAGTGCCTCTCACCACTGAAATGTAGCTTCTGCAATAAAACAGCAATGCCAAGGCATGCTGTATTGTAAAAAAGGCAGGGAGAAAAGTCAAGTTATGGGAATGTCCTGGAAGGGCCCCTTTTTCAGAGGGCAGATGATTGTTTGTTACATAAACATACTTCACAGTTGCCCACATCTTTTCAAAGACTGTAAAGTATATGCTATTTTATTGGCTGAAATATTGAAGCATAGACCAGCAGCTCAAGCAGCTTATATAGCATGTGAAGCCACACTGGGAGCAGAGCTCAGCTGTTGTGGGTTTGGCCTCATACCTGCTTCTCTAAGCCCTTTACGGATGGGACAGGATGAGCCAACACAAAATGATGCTGATGTCCCTCTAAAGTCATTTTGGTGGTTGTTTTAAGCAGCAATGACCCTTCCACAATCTGTTTTGAGAGGCCCATGTCTTGGTGTTTGCAAGTCTGTCCCACTGCCCTGGAGAATGCACAGATGTGAAGCAGGATTTAGCAGAAGGGTTTGGTTCACTCCTGAGAAAGCCAAAGGACAATGTTTACAAGTGTGTGCTCCTATAGCATAAGGAGTGTTAGACTGGGCTGTCTCTGAGCTTGTTGAAAAGAGGGTCAGGCCAGTAGCTTCTGCAGGCACTAAGGTTAGTCCATTAGTGAGCTGTTTCCACTGACAAAGTTGGCTATTAAAGCCAGCCTGGCTCTGGTTCTCTGCTCAGCATCTGCTGGGGGGTGGGTGGGGGGACAGAAAAGAAAGAGATACCCTTACAACAAATGCTACAAGGGCAACAAGGAATTCAGTCTGGAAAGATTTCTGAGTCAACAAGCCCCGCCCAGTTATCAAATAGAGAGAGGAAATACAATCAGCTAAACTGCTTCCTTTTCAAGTAGTTGCTTGTTTTGCCACACAAGTGCTCGAACAAATGTCTCTGCTGTGGCAATGGGCTTTTGTGCAGTTGCAATCCCTGTTCATTCATAGCCTTAGCAGTAAAGGGTCCCTGGAGACCGTTACTATACTGAGTCACTCTTTACAGTGCCCACCAGCTTTGCACATTTCTGAGCTTAGTGGATGAGAAACAGTGCCCTGCGTCCTGCCTGACCACGGCCTGGACTCTGTGCAGTCTCTGCAGTCCTGAGAGCAGTTGCAGTGGCTGTGGGAATTACGTGATTCCCTGAACTCAGTCCCAGTTGTCTTGCTGAAGGATGCATGCTCTGGCATAAGCATGGCACTTACCCTTTTCCTTGATGGGTAAACACATCCCACATTCAGCATCCTGTTTGTATCCTGATCCGGAAAATGACTGGTTCATTAGTTTACAGCCCAAGTGTGATGCAGTTAAGAGCATAAATATCTGTAAATATCTGTATCTAGACATCCTGCTTCAGTAGACACCCAAGTGTCTGAAGCCAGACAAAGCAAGACTGTGCTTTGTGTGAAAAAGCACATCTCTTAGTTTCTCCATGTTGGCATTTACATACTCTTTTTTTTTTTTTCCCCCTCCACTTTCACCCTTCAACAAACCATAAGATCCAACTGTCTTTCATCAAATAGCATCTTGTCTTGCACCATTACTGCTAAGGACTTATTTCTGCTGGAAGAAACACTCCAAAGCCTCTGCAGAGTTAAGAACTGGTACTGTAACATTGCTTAGGGATGTGACTTTCTTTTTAACTACATCTTTGTATCAGATTAAGCTCCCGTGTCCATGACCTTATATCAGCAAAAAGTGCTGCTGGCAGTAAAGAATATGATCTGGGGTTCTAGTTTAAGGCCTCAGATTGGGCCCCACTCCCAATCCAAACACAGTTCAGCATTGGAACTGTCTGCCTTGTGATTAACAGTCAGATAAAAGGGTGATGAGAAAGCATGAGAGACATCTAGATTAGTCAGATGTTGACTGGGAGGGTCAGAATTGTCACTATTTACACACACATTTTGCAATTAGGGTTGATGGGAAAGGAAGTGAAAACATAGACAGCAATTACATGTGGTTTTGTTAGATTCTTCTGTTAAATGTACCCACATGTTGTGGGGGATTCAGCTTTTGTGTAGCTGATGTTCAGCATTTAAACTGCAAAAAACCCAGGAAGACTGAGGTTGTGTTCTAAAATATGACACTTCATCAAGTACGTGGATATAATCATATGGAAAAGGGTCCTAAAACTCAGTCACAACTGAGCTGGTTGATAAAAGGGGATAAATATGGCAGCAAACAATCTTAGGGGTTTCTGTTTCTGCTATCTCCATATTCCTAAGGAAAAATTAAGGGACCTATTCATTTCAGGTAACAAAATAACCCTTCCATCCTCTGGGAAAGGCTCTGGAATAAGCACCAGTAAGAATGGCTGACTTCAAGATGGGGCTTGATAAGTAGAAAATCAGGAAGTAGATAACCAGGAAGTTGCAGTCAGTCTATGCCTCATAAAAAGTTTTGAGTTACTGGAGGAAAAAAAAAAAAAAAAAACAAACACAAATGCAGTGGAAGCCTGTTCTTCCCACCTGCTGTTCTTGTTATGTACTGCTCTAGCAGTTGTTATCAATAGGTTTGTCATTTGGTAATGAATTAGACCTCTGCTGAAACTTCTCTTTTGCCTGAAGTGAGTGGGTCCCTTCTTTTAGCCCTGTTGTGACAGTGAATGAGGAAAGCTCAAGGTCCAGAACCTAGATGTTAAGGAAGGTGTATTATTTACTGATTAGTTCTGCTGTTTTGCAATTAGTTTGTGCTAGGGCTGGCACAAAGATCTGCTGACTACCATCATACTTCTGCCAAGGCTTCTAATCAAAACATAGGGCAACAGATGGTACACCCAGAGGCCTATACAGAATTATTGTGAAGGAAAGAATGAAATTCCAGAGGAACTGTGTTCTTTTCTGAAGGATGTTGAGTCCTAACACTGCAGGGCAGCATGAGGTGCTTAAGAAGGACTATCCTGCAAAAAAGTTGTCTTGTTACTAATTAGCTTTGCCTGTGTCCAATTAACTGAAAACCAGGTGAGGAGAGAGAGCTCAAGACCTGCAGTGGCAAGCAACCATGTCATAGACAGTTAATCAAGAAGAACCTAGATAATCTCCAGAAGCCATAGAAACAGTCCAGCACTCTGACAATCCTGGCATCGTGTGTGCAAAAGACCAAATTCCACAATACTGGAATGCACCACAGGAAAGAACAAGCTACTTGCTTCAAGCCTCTTCTCTCAGCCAGTGATAGATCCAGTCTCCCTGCTTACAGCACTGCCTACTATAGAGTTAAGCATATTGCCCCCAAGAAGGGGGAAGAGGGAATAACAGTGGCAAGGCAGTCAAGCAACAGTGATACTTTCTTATTTTTGCACCACAAGATGAGGAGGATTCAATGACACTTCTGGTAAGTCTGACCTATTAGACATTTGTGTCCAAAAAAAGTTTGGGTGAACGTTTACAACAGAGGAACAAATATTTAGGGGTGATGAGTTTGTTTACATGCACAGATGCCAATTAAGTGCAAGTGTACTAGCTGCACCTGAAGTGGGGCTTGCATTAGAACATGACCAACCCTTTTCCCCAAACCTGCAAATGCTTCCCCCATGTATGGGGAGGGCTGAATACAGTTGTGCAGAGGTACTCAAATGAAGAATTGCAGAACCTGGGCTGTTGATCTTCAGGGCTGACAGATGTTCCCAAAGTCACTTTGCTTATATTCTCAGAAATAGATTTAAATTAATTTCATTTACATTTACAATTCAAAAATAACCCCAAAAGAATGAAATTGTAGCAGCAGGTTGCAGCTTCTGCTGTCATCTGCCCTCCAACCTGGCTTTTCACACCCATATCAGCTGTCAGCACAAGTGTCATGACCTGGATTCAAAGATGCTTTTTAAACCTCTGATTACATGGCCTACTTTCTGGCTATGGAAATGAGGCCAGGTGGATTCTATATTTAAAAGCCTGGTAAAGACCACAGCTAAAATAGCTGACGTTACCAGAGCATTGGGGCTTAAAAGGTTCCATGGTGCCTCTGTGTCTGAGAGAAGTGCTATCTTTATCTTAGTGTTTTACATTTCATTTGTTTCATTTACTATCAGGATTTTAGGCATCTCATCAGTGTTGTGTCCTTCTGCCTCTCCCCTTATCACCGCACAGGCAGTTCCTCTCAGTGTTTGTGTGTAATCTCTAACCTTTGTAACAGAAGACCAGTTTGCCACTAACACCACACCCTGCACCACCCAACACCAAAGAAGCTACAAGCAATTTCCAAGTACCCCTAAAATCACAGCTAAATTGGGGAGAGATGTTCACTGAGAACAAGGACAGCATGACTCTTGTGAGACTGTCCCTTGCAGTAACTGTATTTGAAGCATTAAGTCTCAGTTCTCCTAATACCAGTACCCAAACTTTCCTTTTCTGCTTTCCTAAATTGTTTCTCAACCCCACTACTCTCTCTTTCAGGACATACTCCTGCTTCCAAGTGCCTGCCCACACTGGAGCTGAAGCATTAGCTGGGTTTTACCTTCTAAATACAAGTAATATTTCCTATTAAAGGATTCACTGGGCTAGTCCAGCAATGAGACAGAGCATTCGATTTGCTACAGAGCCAACTGTGGCAGCAACCTCTGAAAAGCTCATGAAGGAGTAAAGGTGGTAGGTACAAGGTATTGTCCCTCTCTTTATGTGTGCAGTTTTTACAAAAGGATTTATCAAGCCTAGAATTAATAGAAATATTGAGGTGCTTTTTAAAAATGTTTTTGGGGTGGAAAAATCAAATCTTCCACTGCCCAGATTTATAACTTAGCCCTCACAGAATCATACCTTTCCCTGATTCTGACTCTGTGTTCAGCCTGGCTAAAATGCATCAAATTAAATGAGATTTAAAGATTTGTGCTTTTATGCTCTAATAGTTTTAGGGGTAGCAGCTTGGTCTGGGTATATAGTGTGGACTTTCACTCTGATGGTGCATCTTTTATATGTATGGGAAAAGACAGTCAAACAAACCCAAACCCTACTAGTCAAATTGTGTAAGTGGCTTTCTGTCCTGAGGAAGAAAAGGTGCAGTGCAGTTGCTAATAACAGAGAAAGAAACATTATGGGGTATGGTTGGCAGGTCACTGGTTTTACTATGAAGAATCTTAGTAATTCTGTTTTCTTATGCCAGCCTGTGCTATGATACAGTGTTTATACTGAGGCTATAAAATACTGAACTTTACAGGCTTGGCTTTCCATGGACCACCTGTGGAGGCTGTCCACAAAAGAGTTTAAGAAAGTAGCTTACCTCCTTGCCAGCTTGGCTGCATCTGCTGCAGCACTTCCGTTGACTAGAAGGGACACGTTAGATACTGCACCAGCCAGGAAACAGTCCACGATGCCTTGATTTCTCCGAGGACAATAGCCAAAGTCATCTCCAGTTACTATTAGCTTCACCTGAAGCATCCTTAGAGGTCATCCCTAGCAAAAAAGTAAAGGAGGGAAAATTGAAACAACCAGCAGTCTGCAGATCACAGGCAAACAGGAAAAGACAGGCTCAATGGGTGCAAACCCAGTCGTGACTCAGCCCCTGACTAACTCCTCCTGCTCCACCTCAGCCTGCCGCTGTCTTGCAGTTTGCACAGTAGCCAGATTTGTGTGTGGCCACCTGGCTCACACCACACCTGCCTGCTCCTACAGTGAGCACCAGTCTGCTTTTCTTTGAGGCAGCAAAGGCCTGCCTGCACTTTGTATTGTTGCAGATGGAGTGTGCAAAAGGTCAGAGACTTCGTGGGCTGATTTAATCAACTGAGGGTGCGTCAGGGGTTCAAATTCCTTTCTCCGCTGCACATCCTCGCCCGCGGTGCCCGGTGAAACGGCACCGGTGCGAAGCACCTGAGGCAGCCCCGCAGCCGTGACGCCTCGTTGTCACTGATCCCCGGCCCCATCCGGCGCGGCCGGAGGGAGGTGCGGGCCATGGCGTGGCAGACCCGTGTCCCCGGGGACAACCGGAAAGGAGCGGCCTCTGGTGGCGCTGCCCAGGCCCTGCCCTCCCGCTGCGCCGNGTGCTGCGAGCACCGGGGCGGCCGCTCCGCCCCTCCGGCGGCCCCTGGCGGCCGCGGCTCGCAGCGCCGCCCGGCCCGGCCGGCTGAAGGCAGCCTGCCTGCAGGACCGGGGCGCCGGGGTCGGCTGTTCGCGGCCAGGGTGCTCTGGCGTCGGTCGGGGTTCGGGTTCGCCTCCGTGGCGTTGCCGCGGGGACAGGCGCTTTGCTGTGCCGCTGGCTCTCGGCGTTCGCAGCGCGAGGATGGGGCGTTCTGCTCCAGGCTGATGAGATTTGCACCTGTAGCTGCAGGTGGGATAAGCAATTCAGTTCGTGCTCTTTGATTGCTTCAGTACAAAATTAATCATCCCAACAATACCATGAATACATAATCGCTCGATCCGTGACCTCCATAGTAGCCACTGGCTTGTTTTTCCCCTGCCTTGGTTTGCTGGCAGCGTGAACTCAGTGCGAATTTAGAGCTGCAGTTCAGTAAACCCTGGTCAGGAAGTCCCCACAGCTCTTGATGCTAGCCTAGGGAAGGGCAGGGAGAACAGAAGAGAATTCCAGAAATGGCAACTTCTAACGTGCTGTCATTCAGTGCTGGGTGTAAGCCAGTTCTCCATCAGGCTGCATGTAAAATTCTGTTTGTCCTGGCATTGAACTGAGGCTTTTTCTTACTGCAGAAAAGCTATTCTTGATCTACCAGAATGAAAGTGAAAGCACTGAGTAGATAGAAATGTTGAGTGGGAGATATTATCAGCCTGCATTTTTCAGTATGTGGCTTGGAGGCTGCAGTCTCCAAAATGACCTATAGGCCACATACAAAACTGGCTGGTCAGTCAGCCAGGGTAGGAGATGGAGTGCACTGCAGTGAGGCGTAGCGTAGAAAGGAAAAGAAAATGAGTGGGATTTTGCAGAGGTTGAGGTAGGCAACACGCAAGAGTGCTGTAGGAGCATGTGCTCATTAGCTGTAATTTTCAGCATATGAGCTGAGTGAACCTGAAGAGAAGTGAAGAAATGTAACTATGAGGAGAGCTGGACTGCAGATACCCAGATTTCCTAAAATTCACAGACATGACCAGCCTTGGGTGAGCCAGAAAAATGGGTTTCCTTGGTCTTTCAGGAAACTTCTGTGCTGTGTAGGACCAGGGCAGAAGTGAGAGTATGGACCAGTGCTCTGAAGGCACCGGACCAAGGTAAGAGTGCAGACCTGCGCCCGTGAGCGTACGAGACCGGCTGTGGGGCACAGTTC
Source organism: Aramus guarauna (assembly GCA_013400195.1). Lineage (NCBI taxonomy): Eukaryota > Metazoa > Chordata > Aves > Gruiformes > Aramidae > Aramus > Aramus guarauna. Next base: position 446,150 of record VXBL01006713.1, read on the forward strand.
GCCGGTCGGTGCCCGTACCCCCTCCGGGAGTGCCCGCCGTGTCCCGGTGCTGCGCCCGCCCGCACTACAACTCCCGGCGTGCCGCGCGGCGGAGGCGGCCGTTGCGCTTGCGCAACGCCCGCTCCCGCCCAGGCAGCGGGCGCGGTGCTCCCTGGGTGGGAGGCAGCCAGGCAGGTGGGGGCCATTTTGTGGGGAGGGAGAGGTTTTGTCTTCTGCTACAGCTGGCAGTAACGGGAGAGAGAAGCCCGGAGAAGAGCAGTACGTGTCCTTTCCCCCTCCCGCCTAGCTGCTGGGCAGTCCTCTAACTGCGAGGGCTTCCCTGCCAAGTTGACAGCAGCTGAGTCTCCCCTGGAGGGGTCTGAGCTCAGTGTAGGATGAGCTGCTGTAGGACAAAGCAGGGACGCTTCTGCTCCCGGCCTTTCCTACGGCACCCGGCTTGCAAGGTGACTGGAGAGAGCAGTTCATGGGCACATCTGGGTGTGTGCAATGGCAGGGCATGCCCGATGGATTGGCTGCCCAAACCCCCGACAGGGAGAGGATGCAGCGGGTGGGTTCTGCCTAAAGGTAGCTCTTCTGAACCCTGGGCACAACCGCTGCTGCCTGAGATGAAAGCAGCAAAGAACACTGCTCCAAACTGATTCAAACCTAATGTATAATGCTGGATAAACACCAAAATCCTATGGTTAGTCCCCTTACTTGTGACTGGAAATCTGCTGCAAAGAACAGCTTCCTCCATCTTCCATCAAAAAGGGTTGAAATCCCCAAATTCTGGGGTACATCTGCTAGGAGTCGAAAGGCTTCCCTGCACACCGCGTAAGGCCAGCTAGGCGACATACCTGTCACTTTCACTCTTCCTGAAATCATCTGAATTTACACCAGCATAAAATAATGTCAATACCTGATAAAGTGCATGGTGTTAGCAAGGTGTCTGAAAGTGAAAGGTAAAATTTGCCATCATGACCTTACTGTTAACTTGACAGTTGCATTAAATGATGGCGTACTGTTAAAGTACCAAACTCAGATCCTCCCTGATGCAGGTAGCAGACCTCTGCTCTTCAGTGAGACTATATATTGCTCATTGCTAGTGAATTTTAATCCACCTTCCCATTTTTCAGAGGGTTATTTTCTCTCTGCTGTGTTTCCTTCAGAGTGTCAAATGTGGAGTAAAAATTAATATTTGAATATGAACTAAATTACAGCATNCGGCGGAGGCGGCCGTTGCGCTTGCGCAACGCCCGCTCCCGCCCAGGCAGCGGGCGCGGTGCTCCCTGGGTGGGAGGCAGCCAGGCAGGTGGGGGCCATTTTGTGGGGAGGGAGAGGTTTTGTCTTCTGCTACAGCTGGCAGTAACGGGAGAGAGAAGCCCGGAGAAGAGCAGTACGTGTCCTTTCCCCCTCCCGCCTAGCTGCTGGGCAGTCCTCTAACTGCGAGGGCTTCCCTGCCAAGTTGACAGCAGCTGAGTCTCCCCTGGAGGGGTCTGAGCTCAGTGTAGGATGAGCTGCTGTAGGACAAAGCAGGGACGCTTCTGCTCCCGGCCTTTCCTACGGCACCCGGCTTGCAAGGTGACTGGAGAGAGCAGTTCATGGGCACATCTGGGTGTGTGCAATGGCAGGGCATGCCCGATGGATTGGCTGCCCAAACCCCCGACAGGGAGAGGATGCAGCGGGTGGGTTCTGCCTAAAGGTAGCTCTTCTGAACCCTGGGCACAACCGCTGCTGCCTGAGATGAAAGCAGCAAAGAACACTGCTCCAAACTGATTCAAACCTAATGTATAATGCTGGATAAACACCAAAATCCTATGGTTAGTCCCCTTACTTGTGACTGGAAATCTGCTGCAAAGAACAGCTTCCTCCATCTTCCATCAAAAAGGGTTGAAATCCCCAAATTCTGGGGTACATCTGCTAGGAGTCGAAAGGCTTCCCTGCACACCGCGTAAGGCCAGCTAGGCGACATACCTGTCACTTTCACTCTTCCTGAAATCATCTGAATTTACACCAGCATAAAATAATGTCAGTACCTGATAAAGTGCATGGTGTTAGCAAGGTGTCTGAAAGTGAAAGGTAAAATTTGCCATCATGACCTTATTGTTAACTTGACAGTTGCATTAAATGATGGTGTACTGTTCAAGTACCAAACTCAGATCCTCCCTGATGCAGGTAGCAGACCTCTGCTCTTCAGTGAGACTATATATTGCTCATTGCTAGTGAATTTTAATCCACCTTCCCATTTTTCAGAGGGTTATTTTCTCTCTGCTGTGTTTCCTTCAGAGTGTCAAATGTGGAGTAAAAATTAATATTTGAATATGAACTAAATTACAGCATCTGTGATTTTGCCTGAAGAAAAAATGAGTGTCAGCAAAGTAGAATTAACCAAGGAACCCATTGGCCAAAATGTCACTCCTCTGCCAGGGATGACAGAACTATTGCCTCCAAAATTCTCTGAAACTCTGCCACAAGAGGTAGAAGACTCAGTAAAGCAGGCTACTGCTGAACTTTTAAGAGAAACAACAACCTCTAAAAAATCTAGTCATATGAATGAGATAAAACCTATTTTATCAGACATGGAAGAAGACATGGCTGTAGAACCATGAGTGTTCCTTGTCATCTCAAAAGAGTTCCTTCTACAAAAGAGCTAGTGTTACCAATGAGAGCATGAAGAACACCTCAGCAATGTTACTACACATGTAAATTAATATGGCAGATCACTTACAGCAATTGTTGTCATCTCCCAGCATCACTGAAAGCACCTGAAGCATCTCAGCTGATTGAATAGAAATGCATGATAATTCTTTTGGAGCTCTGAGGGGAGATCCCATCTTCTTGAAGGACTACCATCAGTCAGGAGAGTGGTTGAGAGATGCTGACAATATTGCTGGACACAGATCATCAGGACTCTGCAGAACTTTCAAGGAAGTCCTCTCTTCCTCGAAGACTATAAACAGAGGACAGCAATAAAATAATAATAAACTCTTCTCCCCCAGATTAAAAAATTCTTCAGTTTAAATATGTATATGTTAATACTTTTTTTTGGTCAAATGTCTTCTGCTTATTTACTTACTCTGCTTATTCTTACATTATGTTTATATCTACTGAATGCAAAAAGCTGAATAGCTGATTTTGTATCTCTAGTCCTTAAACAACTTGGGCTGAGTGATAAGAAACTGTGTAATTCTATACATTTTTGGCAGGCTATTTTTTTTCTCATTTTGATTTCTCCCTGGGTGACAACATTGTATTGTTATTACTCTTCACTATTTGTATTATGCTTAGGGATCACAGTTAGAATAGCTCTAGCTATAAGGCATGCCAATGGATACAAATGTTTGATCTGAAGTGAAGTTTATAAAGATCAGTTCATCAGTGTGAACTGATAAAAGAGTTGAAAGGGTGAAAGAGACAGAGCCACAGGATGTTTACAGGCCTGATTCTCTACTGTTACTCCCTTGATTTCAGTACAGTTCATCCTTATTGATATCAGAGAAAGCACCAGATGCAGAGAAAAGTCAATGGAAGAGCTCACGCAGACTTATTTTTGTATCAGGTACAAGCATCTTCAGAACTGTGCCCTCTCTGTTTTGCCTAAGGTTAGTGACAGCCTGAGAAAGAATCCAGGTGATGGTACTGCAGCGTTCTCCATAAATCAAGGGTCTATACCCAAAGATGCACCAGTGCTTTTTGGGGTGTAGATCAAGCCCAGGAGTCGCCTGCTATGCTACCTTAGTTGTCAGGCACTGCCTTTGTCATGCAAAGCAAACAGAAATCTTAAAGCATGTTTAATGATGGTCAATATAAAGAAAATCCTTTTTGATAATAAGTTGCTTTGGGCCAACATATGCCCTCTGAAATTTTCTTGTGCCACTGGTTTTTCACTCCTGTATGCTAAAAGCATTTGGCACTGCCAAATCCACTTAAACTTGTTTTTCAGGGAGGGCCAAGTTATACCTACAGATGCACCTCAGTGGAAATGGTAGGTGTTTTAAAATCCTTGAAAATCAAGTGTGCATAAAGACTGCAGGATTAAGTCATTGAAGGCAGAAGGCATTCTGGTTAAATTTTATATTCTCCCCTTTTACAGCACTGTTGAACTCTTTTGTTCATGTTCATAAACAAGAATCATCATGAGATTCCTATCAAAAAAGCTGATGTTTCCATTACCCACATGTGCTGTCACATAATTTCTGAGGCAATTTCACCTGTAGCTTACAGCAGTCTACTAGAAACAATAGTGGGCCCTGTAGCAATGAGGTGGCTGTTAATTGCCACGGGTGGTTGGCATTGATGGGGTTCTTGTTGGCAACCGTTCTAACCCAATTATGTTTCTAAAGTAGGACTGAAAAGCATTGTAGGGAGCACCATGTAAATGGTACTAAATGCACTGAGACAGAGCGACCTCCCAGAAAGATAGACAGGTGCCAGCTAAAGCCCCATATGATTGATTTTCCACGGCTAAAATGGCAACTACAGACATCTGGTTTTTCCCCATTTATAAAAACAGCAGCAGCAAATGCGAGCTGCTGTCTTCATTAGAACAGCAAGGCTTCTTAGAATGACATAGAAATATGGCATTTAACTATCAATGGTCATCTTTTGGTTTTCTGTGAGCAAATGTTTATACTTCCAGCACAAGGAAATGAGCTTTTAGTTCTCAGAAAAACACAGAGTCTGTGTGTGTGTGTACATCCACGTCTATGTGACTGAGTTTAGTACTGGGGCTTGTTTTAATGCAACCCTGACATTTAAGTCAGAGATTTTTCTTACATGTAGGTAGGGCTATATAAAATGAGCCAAAGCCAACAAAAAGAAAACTAACCATTCAATTGAGTGGTATCACATGAGTAAGAAAAAGCCTTACAGATCCAGGACTGGTGGAAGAGATAGAGAGTCAGCTGAGCATCTTATGATGCTTCCACTAGCCAGCAACTCTAATGTACTTTCTAAATCATCCTATAATAGAAAGTGCAGTGTTGCAGTTCTTTGTTGTTGCACATGCAAAATACCATTGTTACAAAGACTTAAGTCTCAAGGCAAGTGCCCTTCTACCTGTTTCCTTGCTGCTAAGAAGGTTAAAAGCTTTTGCTCTGTTAAATTACTTTGTATTCCTGGGAGTGTTACACGAGACTCACCCCAGACCATGATGGGATATACAGGTCAATCCATTGAGCAGTTTCAGAAGCAAAAGCTAGTGAACTATGTAGGAGTTCCTGTGTCATTTGTCCACAGTTGCTTCCTATTGATAAAGGAGACTTTTTTTGGGGGGTGGGGATGATTTCTTCAGTCTGCAAAACTATGCAATGAAGGACAGTATGTATGTTAATTTATGCAACTGTCTTTGATACAGAATAGAGCTTAAGAATCTCTTTTTGTCAGAAGAGCTTCACAAAAGAGATGGAATCACAGAAGGTGAACTTCCAGATCCAAAAGCAAAGATGTAATCACTACAACTTAATGATACAGCAACCATTGTTATTTCTTCTTTGTATAGTATTTATGCCCTATCATCAGAAGCTCCAATATAATCCAGAAATGACTGGACTGGTATCATTGACTTGTATTGTCGTGACTTGATTTGTCATGCAAGACAGTTCACTACCATGAATTTCCTTTGTTTTTCAACATTATGTTACATTTCTCTGTAAATCTCAAAAAATGACTACATATTTACAGAATTGTAAGAGCCAGAACTGCAGGGAGGAGCAGACCTAAATGTGCCACCTGCCACCTCTGAGCTACAAGTGGCCTGAATACAACAGCACAGGCTGACTAACCTATTTGTGCCAATTCCGGTTTCTCAAAGCTGTATCTAGACCATTACCACTGTACCTGGGCTGGTAACCTTAGAGCTAGCTTATGTCTGATGGTGCTCTCACTGTGCAGACAATTGTTCTTCACTGGCTCTGATAATTGATTGTCCAATCCTACTTGCAGCATGTTTTCTCCCAAGGCCCTTAACAGAGTCACCCAGCTACTATTTTTTGTATGGCCCAGACTACATATTAGACAAGAGGGCTATTGTAACAAACCTGGCCTGCTCTCCTCCGACACAAACCAATTCTCCGCACGAGCAAACTCCCAGTGAGAGGAGCACAAGAATTCCTGTCAGCGCTGCCCCGGGGGCACTCAGGGCTATCGCCTGCTGGAGCGCCCGGCAGCCGGGCCTGACAATGCTCCGGGCTCAGATGCAAAGGCACCCGGGAGTGGGGACACTGCGGGCCCCGATGGGCGCTAGCCTGGCCGACAGGACCCGCCCTGGGGGCCGCAGGCCCGACCCAGACCGGGGATCCGCCTGAGGTGTCGCTGAGGTAAAAGAGTCGCCGTCCTCCTGTACATCCTTCCCTGGGAGGTGCCACGCCGCTTGCTCTGATTGGACACCTTTTTTCCTTGGTCCAATGAGCTCCTCCAACTGTAGGGCTCCCGGCGGTGGGGTCGCTAAGCCGTGGACCAATTCGAGAGCGAGGCCGAGAAGAGGGCGGGCGAGGATTGGTCGGCCGCGGTGCTGGCGTGGGACGATTGGCTCAGCCCGCGGAGGGGGTGCGGAAGCGCGCTCTGCTGAGGGCGGCGGTGCCGGGTGGGCTGCGGCGCGATGCCGGGCGGCTGCCGCCTCTTCCCGCTCCTGCTCCTGGCGCTGCTGCGTGGGCTGTGTCACGGGAGGGAACCGGCGCCGGGCGCTGTTACCTGCGGCTCGGTGC
>VXBL01006714.1:28141-49549 GCA_013400195.1 Aramus guarauna
AAAAAAGAAGAAGGCAAGAGTTTCTTTCACATGGCAGATATCTAATTTCAGGATGTTATTCTCAGGATAATAAATACGCAAAAGAGTACCAAGCACTTATTCTTGAATACAGGCAAACCAGTCATGTCCTGGGATGACATCTCACCAAGGTGATGTCTGTTTGGCAGCTAAGTGACATGTTTCCTCATGAAACAGTTACTCCCTTCTGCCACCCTTCCTAACCCATTCCTCAAAATACCAACTTTTCTATTGTGTTTTTTTTATAATTTAAAATCAGTTATTGGACAATAGACCTTCCAGATAACTTAGTAATTGGCTTCCAATAGTAGTCCAACCTTGTCTCCCCCATGTCAGTTTTACTAGACCTAAAGCTGAATTATGTTTTACTTGAAGGACTAATGTTTACAAGAATTCCAGAAATAAAGAGTTAGTGTCAAGAAGAGTGACAGGAACCAAAAAATAAGAGCTATGCACTGAACCTAAACAGAGATCAAATACATGTTTTGAGCTTTTATTGATTGTTTATGAAAACAAACAGGTTTGTTGGCAGCAGCTACGTGACCTGTGTGATATTTGACCAGTGTGAATTAATTCCTTCTTACCTTATGTTACAGTGATGAAAGTATGCACAGAAATTACCAGATTTTACACTCAAAAGGTAGAGTGACTCAATTCACTCATAAAAGACCAAAGGATATTTTATGACAATAGATATTTCATCAAAGAAATAAAAATCTGCATAAATATAGCCTCTACCAATGGGCAAAAATAGCCTAATCTTTTGCAATGCTTTCAAACGGTTTATGGTAATCTCTGATTGACGAATTTCAACCTCACTTGCTTGACTTTTGGGAAACTTTGTGAATGAAGACTGAGGGGGGCTATCCACCCACTTCATCGCTGAACGGAAAATAATCTTCCCATCAACTTCATTTGATCAAGCATTAAAATGTTATTGGGCTACTTCATACTTCTCCTTTCATGATGTGTAGGATCAGATAAAAGGACATAGCAGCTTTGTTCTTTGAAGAACTCAGTATTTTCTTTGAATAGCAGACTTCCTGCCCCCTGAAATCCAAGACCTGTTCCTTACTTGTTGTATGTCCATGAAGTATATCATGCAGAAAAGGAAAAAGCTATTCTGGGCAGTATATTTCTGTCCACAGGCACAGGTTTGATTTTGGGTTTTTTTCTGGGTTTGTCTTATGTCTTGTATTGGGTCTGACTGAGATGGAGTTAATTTTCCCCACAGCAGCCCTCACCGCGCTGTGCTGTGCATTGGTAGCCAGCAAGGTGCTGGTAACACACCAGGGTTTGGCTGCTGCTGGGCAGTGCCGGCGCACATCAAGGCTGTCCATCCAACATTTCTGCCCCCCTCAGCAGCAGGCGGGGGTGGGCAAGACTTTGGGAGGGGACACAGCCAGGACAGCTGCCTCAAACTGACCAAAGGGATGTTCCACACCATATAGCGTCTGGTCAGTGATAAGAAGATGAGAGAAAGGAGGAGGAAGTGGAGGGCATTTGTTATTTACAGCGTTTGTCTTCCAGAGCAACCACCATGCATACTGAAACTCTTCTTCCTGGGAAGTGGCTGGACATGACCTACTGATGAGAAGTACACAATAAATCTTTTGGTTTTGCTTTGCTTCTGCACACAGCCTTTTACTTGATTAAACTGTTTTTATCTTGACCCATGGGTTTTTTTCCACCTTTTCCGTTCTTTTCTCCCTTCCCTGTCCTGCTGAAGAGGGGAGTGATAGAGCAGCTTGGTGGGCACCTGGCGTCCAGCCAAGGTTAAACCACCTCATGCCTTTTCTTGATTATGTTATGAAAGATGCCTAAGCCCTAAGACTTTTGAACAGTATTTCACTACATTAAAGATAGATGTAGATTTACCAAAACAATCATCTAATTCTCATCAATGTGATTTCTAAAAGCACCTGTGTAGGTTAGGTGTTCAGGTGCTTTTCCAAGCATGCTAATTCTTCTGAAAATACAGGCTGTAAGCCGTATCTCAGAGTTGAAAATTAAAGAGGTGTTGCCATGACTAGACAGATGCTAATGATTTCAACAGCTATTCTGAGATTTATTATGGAGGCATCTTAATCAAGAGCATCTGATCCTTCTTTTGGGCTAGGACTGATGGGAGACTTATAGTCTCAGCTATCGCAGTTCTGATGATGTGAGTGTGAATTCTTCTTCCATGGATATAAAGCCACTGAGTAAACATTAGCTTATTTATGGAATGGTATTTCTTAATAAATTTGTAGCTGGAGACCTTTCAAGTAGATCTGACTGCTGTATACTTACTTGTGCCAACTGTTAAGTGTCGGTCAGTAGTATGAAATATTTACTATCATCTAAGGCAAAAAACTATCTGATGAAATTGAAAGGAAAAAAATATGTATCTCTATCAAAATTAAACCTCTCTTGAAAATACACTCAATTACTGTCAAAAGACTTTTTTTTAAAAAAAAAAAAAAAGTATTTAAACTTTAATGTATGAATATTTGCCTCATATTGATTTATTAGAAATTTCAAGCAAAGAAAATGTGTGGTATTTGTTTGTTGAATGCCTCGAAGGATCTTCTTTGTAAAGGCCAGATAGCTAGGGAATATCTAATTCCTTGCAAGAGCTTGTCAGTTATAGGTAAATACACACATTGAAAAAGCAGAAGTGTTCAGAATAGGAACAGTAAACTAAAGAGTTATTTTGTGCACCAAATCTTTCTACAAGGGCAGAATGAAGTGGTATCAACACATAAAATGCATAGCTTATAAACAGCTACATAATGAAAATAGAAAAGCATTCTTCAAGACATGGATTCATAAACATATTATTAATTCACAGCAGAGGAAAAAAAAAGAGGAAAATATATTCAAAATGCTGTCTTGGCATACCATCCAGAAATCCTCATTGTATCATGGTTAATTTCATGTCTGTAAGTGATTTTTCTTATATAACACAGTACACAGGAGAGAAGAATTTTATTTCTTAAATACTGTCTAGCTGGATGTAGAATTAGGACTCAAATGAATCACTTCTAGTCACAGCATATTAATCTCCAAAATCCTCTTCATATGTTACCACTAAATGATAATTTCTAAATATGAATACATCTTTGGAAGCACAGAAGATGCATGATCTTTCTCTTCCTACTTAACTACCTAATATCTAAAACAAATACTTAACATTCAGTCAAAGGTATTACATCTTCAGTTTCGTATGAGAATAAGAAAGCTGGATAAAATACTGACTGATTTCCATTTTTACTCTTGTAAAAAGAGGAAACTGCTGGGAATTCTTGGTAATACCCTGACTTAAATCTATAGGCACAAAAAAACATAGCCATGAGACCCATTTAGACAGATATGTATGTCTGTTTTGTAGTAAAAAATAAACAAGTAACATAAGTTGCATTCAGTATCTTTGTTTTCTGATACTCTTGACTGTAGATCCAAGGAGGGCTTTAATTCCTTGTCTTCTACCTCAGCAGCACTGAACAATTGTTCATTGTGTAACTCCAACAATTTCCATTATTGTCATGTCCATAAAAAGTTATTAGCATTTTCATTCACTAGCTTCTTAAGTAGAATGTTCCAGAAATTTAATCCTGTTTTGCTATTTTTGCATAAATTTGAACACACAGACCTCAAATTTGGTGGTCCAGAGGTAAGTAAGCCCACTGGAGCATGCAGATGGGGCCAAAATCATTTAGGTTATTTACTTTTCTTACAGTTTCTTAACCACAAAGAGGTAGAAAATTAAAGCAACAGTGAATGTTTTAAGTCCAGAAGCTATTATTAAAGGAAATGTAAAATTTTCTGTATGATCATGCTATACTTAACTCCCATTCTATTCTTATACATATGATATAGAGGTATGCTTAATCATTACACTGATAATGACCTAATAAGTACAATATCTCTTCATCACACACACATTACATCATACTCCTAAAAGCACATCTTAACATTATTCTTTCAAAATCACTGCAGGACTGTGCTATTGCCAAAGAGAGTAGTTATATTAATGTGCAATGACAGCAGTGTCAGAATTATGCCCAGACTGATTCATATTAGTTCATAAAACAGTATCAGAACCTCTGATAGGGGTAGGGGGTCAGAATCTGTGTAAGTGGTCTGTATTAGTTCTGGCAGCTGAATTGCACCTGTGAGTGATACAATGGTAATTGTACCATATCGTCAGCCTGCAATACTGACATTAATGTGTCACACCACTGTACTATTAAATGGATGGAAAGGTAATATTTGTCTATGATTTCTTTTTAATTTTTACCAGGGGAAATGTTTTCTGTGCAAGACATGTAGCAGAGAATACTAAAGGAGGAACATTTCCACAGATGTCATACTAATACCCACGCATCTCACTTTTTTTTCTCTATAAGGTTTATTTTAAGTTTTTCTTAAAACATATGTTGAACACACCCAGAGAGCACTGTTTATGCACTAAACAAATTCAAGCTATGTGATTTGTCCTCTGTCATTCACCACGATAAACTCATTGCTAACTTTTGCTACAGTGACTCAGCCACCTTCACAGCATTGCTTCAGATCTTTAAGCATCTCTGTTTTCAAGCGTCTAAGAAGAGATGCACAACACACTAACTTTTAGCATAGGACTAACATCAATATCCCCAGTGCTATCTGTTATTATCTCAGTTTATCTATCTCACTTTTAGTTTTTCTGGCAGTTATCCCCAGTAAATAGTCAACCCTACCTCAGGGAATGTTGTTTATTAGAACTAAAACTTACAGAGGAAAAAAAAAAAAAAAAAAGAAAAAGAAAAAAGGACAAAACATTCTCATCTTCCTTTAAGTCTTACCATTTTCTGTACATTTAGAGATACTCCATCTACTTCAATTGCTTCTGATAGGCATGTCCTTGTGTTTACGTCACTCTGTTCTCTTAAAAAAACCAAACCAAAACAAACAAACAAACAAAACACCAAAACCAACCAACCAACCAAAAAACCAAACAACACCCCCCCACACAAACAAACAAACAAAAAAACTAAAAGCCCTCACTGAAAGCTTTATTTTCATCATCCTCCTCCTCTGCCCCTCCTCTCCAGACAGTCTTAACCATTTAGGTTTTCTGTCTCTCTTCAGCCTCTTAACTTTAGTAACACAGGTATGTAACTATGTACTATCTTCATCACTAAAAGCATGGCCCTTTTTTGTAATTGTGTTTTTTATAAGGTGGTTTATTTACATCTATGTTTTTTCCATTAAGCTTGAATAACTTGACAGGAATTATCTCATCAGCTAGTTTGGACCCTTTATTTGTAACTCTCCTGGCAATTTACAACACATTAAAAAGGTTTTCCTACAGTTATTTCTTCTGATTCTAGTTTTAGCATTATTTCCTCCTGAGAAAGTATTTCAGAGGCAGCAGTCTCAGTCTTCTAAAGGAAATGGTATTTTCTACCCCATGACTTGGCTGCACATGCTTTTCTTCCTGCTGAATTGTATATTGAAGGCGATAACTTTCAAGGGATGCTTTTTCTCAACCTGAAGGAAGCTTGATATACTGTTAATACCAATAGGATAGGAAGTTTGCATTGTTTCACACAGCATATATGAAGGACAGGGAGGAAACTCTTCCAGATGAAATAAAGGTAATTCTTTATGTTAACAAATTAAAAAAAAACCCAAACTATTAAGAAACTTTTTTACTTGAGGGAGCATACAGTAAAGAACCGACCAAAAAGCTTGTTTCAGCAAACATATAAATGGTGATAGGAGTAAATGGCAAGGGGACAAAAGAGCTGGCAACACCACCACGCTTGCAGCATCATGCTGCAAGGAAAAGAGTACCTTCTCACCAATGCTTACATCACTCTGTACAACTACTCTTTAAGAGATGTTGTGTTTCTCAGCCAGCACACTGGCTTTGAGTTCAGGGTTTGTGCAGAACACAACTTAAGAGACCCAAAAGGACAGCTGTGATGAAGATAAACTGATAACACTTCCTGCTGAGTTAGCTTTATTCTGATCCTATAAAGTAGTGGACTTTCTTCCAAAGAGGATCTTCTTCTAGTCTGAGACAAATAAGTATAATTCTAATAATTTATATATTAGTGTCACAAATTCTAATCATATACACATTAATGTAGCACAATAGCAGTCTCATTTTTCCTCTCCTCCAACATTAAAAAAAACAAGGAAAAGGCATGTACGTTAACCCTATTATTTTGGACATTTTCCAGTTTGGATAATTGCATTCTGTCTACTAACAATTCTCCTGCAGTTTCAATTAGATACAATGTTCTTTTTGACTGTCCTGAGCTCTTGTGTAGTATTGCTGTTCACTGTTTAACAGCTGCCACATTTCACTCAGGAGGTGCTTGCATTTCAGTATTTAATGAGATGAGCCTTATAACAGGGTTTTCAATTAGCTGTATTGTGACTTTTAAACTGCAATCTGTATCAGAAAAATTAGATGCTGTGTGAATGTAGAATTTCTCAGAAAAAGTTCAGATAGCTTAGATAAGAGTCAGATGTCCTGTATAACACAAAGATGCAGAGATATCCTGAAAATTGGAGTTTCTGTCAACTGAAATAAGCAGTAGCCTAGGGAATCACAATCACTCCACCTTCTTCTTTGAACATACAGAACTTATTTATTTATTTATTTATTTATTTATTTATTTATTTATTATTTGTTGCATTCTGTGCAAAATGGAACAGTATGCATAGGGAAGGCTGACCATAACCTCAGTCCACAACCATCAACATCTCCCACTTTTCTCCTCCTACTGAAAAGAAACCAGATGTGCTCTTGAGTTCCATCAGAAGAAACAGAGAATTGGGACACTGTTATCATACGATAAGTGACCATTCTGCACCCAGCTGTAGCTGGAGTGGGAGAGACATGTGATTGTCATTGCTGTCTGTTGGTTTAAAGGAATGACCCCAACTAAGAGAAAGGTCTCAGGAATTTTTGGAAGAATGTTCAAAGCAAAGAACTGAAGAAGATAGTTGTCTACATCAGTTGGAGAGATATTGAAGTACTGGAGAAAATCTGGTGTAAAAAATACATTTGTCTTTATCATTACTTATAGTCTAGCTACAGGTAATTTCTCAGCGTGGTTTTTGTGAATATCACTGCTTAGGTCTCCATACAAATGTATGGGGGACCTAAAAGAAGCATTCAGAGATTCAAGAGTCAGATTTCAGCATTTAAGATTCAAATTCAATCACTGAAAACTGGTACAACACAGGATTGTTAAACACCGTTTGGTAAAAGACTGAGGCAGTCCCCAGTCTCTGCTCAGACCCAACATCAAAACTGTATGTGATTCAAGGCTTTCAGCTGAAATTAGCTCCTGTCTGTCACTCAAGAATGAATTGCCACTAACAGTTGGGTCATATTCTGTGCACTCATGAAGCAGATTTTCCACTTCAGTTTCATGTGGAAAGTATCCCATTTGCAGACCCAGGACACAGAGTGAAAGAAGGCCTGGTCAGTGGAGGCAGTCAGAAGATTCTCTTCAAAAGCCTGGTCCAAACTCTAATGCTAATGTTAACACTGTGTTTGTAAAATGCTGTTGTAACACATTTTATTTGTAAATCCTAAAATAAACAATACCAAGATTACATTTGTAGATGATGCAAATCAAAATGAAAGGAAAATGGATGAGATATTCATTCTAAGATCTCATTGCCTGGACAGCTATGGAAATAATATTTCTAGAATGCTGCTGTTTCTCAAAAACTTTGTATACAGTCTAAACATCTGCAGATGAAGCAAGGCATAAAAGTAATTGTGAGTTATTTATGATGTCAACAGATGACATGATGTAGCAAATGCTTAAAATACAGCAAACCCCCCCAAACAGATTTTTAGAGAAACCTACACAAATTTCATAGCAAGATAAGGAAAGAATAGGTGTGATTTTTCTTAAAATCAAATTATGTTAAAAGAAATGTGATTATCTAAATTCAAATCTCTTCTTAGTTTTAATCAGCTACATATCAATATGTTTCTCCAGTTCTGTTGATTCATTTCCCTTTTTTACTTTTTTAGCTCTAGATAAAGGAATTATAGGATACTAATGACAGAACTATGTAAACATGCAGATATATAGACAGACATTTATTGGAGCAGTTTGATATACATAATTTCTGAGTTTATCCATTTATCTGGCCAGGTCTACCTTGGATCTTCATACAGTGCCAACCACTATTGCTGAATTAAAATCTTCCTTGCAGGGAATTAAAGGTTTTGTTGTGGGGTTGGTTTTTTTGGTGTTGGTTTGGTTTTTTTTTCAGATCACAAAACAGACAAAATTGTATGTGATACGGCAAAATACATCTCAGAATTACAGTCTTCCCTGTATTCCTATGTGATACAAGTATTCTTGCATACAAAATTTATTTTATAATATCTTCCATAAGGTTGAAATCGTCTTTCTTTTAACTAATCACTTCACCTTTCAACAAGCTTTGTTAGATCATTGAATCATGACGAATGATTCTTTACATATTAGGATATTCAGTTCACACTGATGAACTAACAAATTAAAATGTAATATGAAATGATGACACTGAGAATATTAGGGACAGTCCTTTTGATGTGGGGAAATTCATAATTAGACTAAGATTTGCCCTTTAATTAAAACATTATCATACTGATAATGCTGAATGAAATGCAGTTTTGAGGAATTCAGTGAAATAACATTAAAATGACAGAAGCTATCACACGTTTTTTGTCCTGAAGCAGCCATATTTCATTACACAGTACTGAAGGTTAGAAAGCAATCAAGTGTGTTTTGCCATCCCTGTCTCAGGCTAAGGTAATTATTAGTCTGAGAGTTTCTCTCTCTCCCCCACCTACCCTTATTTTTTTAACTGTGCTTACCCAAGAGGAAAATGAACCACAGTACTTATCAGCACAATGCATACATCAGTGATACTGAAGGCAACTGACCATGGCTGAAGCCATAGGTTAGCTGCAAATCCATTAATGATAAAAAAAAGAAAAAGAAAAAGAAAAAAAAAAAAAAAAGAAATCTGTGAATCTAGGCTACAGCTGAGCGATAAGTATAGAAAAGTCACAAAACATGACAATGTAATTTGCATTAATATTGGATTAGAAGGTCTCTTAGAAGGTCAAGTAACAGAGGTGAAAAGTTATCCATACGGGGACTAAACCCAAACTTTCTAAAATGATAATAAAGTAAAAAATACTTCAGTCATGTAGTTATTTTCACTCAGCCTGAAAAAATTATTGAAAACCCTTCTTTTTTATACAAAGAGATGATAACTACCAGAAGATTATAAAAAGAATAAAAGAAATTAAAAGACACTTAATATCTTAAGTGGCACAATGACCTTAGACTAAAGAGACACTAACATTTCATATTAAAAGTTCAAGACAACACATTAATTCTAAAATAATTTGTATTCTTTTGGAGTTTTTACTTATTTATTTTAATCTTCTTGTTCTTGTTTTAAGTTCAAATTATGCAAGTTGGATTTTAGCAATTCTCATTTTAATTTCATATTTTCCATAGTAATCTCCATGTGTTAAGGGTTATTTATTTGTACTCATTTAAATTTTTTCCATTAGCTATTAATACTTTGCAACCCACTTAAAGTTTCATGAAATTTCATGAATGGTCTATTTCTACACTTACTACAAAATATTTCTTTTATATATTACATAAAAATTACCATCATAAGTTTGACTAACTCCCTCTTCTGGTCAAAAGAAACTTTAAGAAGGAAGAGGCATCATTTTATACAGTTATACTTGCAAGAGGAAAATGGTCATTTACCTAATAATCATGTTTCCAGATGGTCTTCATATTATCCAATATTTTTATTTCAATAAATGCATGTTTGTGATATCTATCTTTTATCAAGTTTTTGTTTTATCACTAAAATAATCTTAAATCATTGTATCCAAAGATTAATATGACAGGTATAACTGATACTGACACATTCAACGTTTTATTGACTTCATTGAAGGCTCAATTATAAATTCCTGCAGATCATAGCATCATAACGTCATTTTAGTTGGAAAAGCCCTTTAAGATCATCAAGCCCAATTAACCTAGCACTGCCAAATCCACCAATATACCATGTCCCTCAGCAGCACATCTACGTGTCTTTCAAATACTTCCAGGGATGGTGACTCAACCACTTCCCTGGGCATCATCTTCCAATGCTTGACAACCCTTTTGGCGAAGAAATTTTTCTTAATATCCATGCTAAACCTCCCCTGACATAACTTAAGTCCATTTACTCTTGTCCTATCACTTGTTACTTGCGAGAAGACACCAATACCCACCTCCTTTCAGGTAGTTGTAGAGAGTGATAAGGTCTCCCCTTAGCCTCCTTTTTTTTTTTTCCTTCATCTTTTGTCAAGATGGAAAACCCTTATTTTTATAAAAGCAACCTAGGTGAAAGCTGGATTTCACAAAACAATTTTGTTTCTGTTAACTTATGCGTACTCAAAATTTAAGCTGCTCACTATGAAATACTGTCAAATAAGTTTGAAGACACAACTTTTTCTTATAAATTTCATTATTTATAAAGTTCATCAAATATGACACCTACAACCCAAATGTCCAAACTACAGAATGGTGTTTGTAAATTCTGGTTGAAAACTTTTATAAACTAAATTAACAAATTCACCAGCTGATACAGTAAGAAGGAAGTATTAAATTCCTTTTTAAAAAGAATTATAAAAATGGAGACATTGCAGGGTTCAGTAATAGTAACTGTTGTGTCTATCAAAGGAAACCCAAATACTTTTGAACCGAATAGAGATTTGAGAAACTTGTATGTTTCTACAGCACAGTATCATCTTTTTGCCTGAAGGGATGAGAGAATCGTGGGTTTATGACTGTTTAGAAAAATAAGTTTCAGGAATATGAACATTTGGATGTCAAAATGTTGCATGCGCACAGCTTCAATTTGAATATTAGCTTAGTTGATGTTTTATGGTTCTCTTATGTGTGGAAATGTCTTTATCTCTCCCTCACATTTCCAAATAAATATTTTAAAGTTTATATATTTTTTCTCTACCTTTTAAAATGAAACTTACTGCTACTGTGTAATTGTATTCTTGGCTGGTTAAAACATGTAAAAAATGCAACCCCAGAGACTGATCTTCTACACTAGCTTGGCTTTTTGTGAGAAAATTGCTTCTCATGTGAAACTTTCCAGCTCTCTGCCATTACCATGATCTTTGCATGGCAGGCTGTTTCAGGAGAGATTGTACACAGAATGGAATACACCCTTTTAGATGCACTCATTGCTGAGCACAATCCGTGACTTTTCCGTAGACTCGTGTCTGTATCTGTGCCTGTGCGCCCACGTGTATGTCTTGTGTGTCTGTACAACACACTTTTTCCCCAGGATTCAGCATGTGGTTATGACCTGCTCCTGGGCTTGCTGCAAAAGATGGCTTAATGACTTTTGTGTAAGTAACCTGTTCACTCCTTTCCAGTGACTCATAATGCCTGGGCATAATCTTGACACCTAAAATAGCTTTAAAATAGATAGATTTATGGCTAAGCACGGTTGGCAGTCTGACTAGATACAAAGGTATTGCATACTTGAGGACAGGTGTAGGAATGAAATCTGGCTGTTTCTGCTATAGTTATAAAACCATTGACTAATTTAGGGTGGAAAGCATCTCCATAGGTCACCTAGGCCAACAATCTCTATGTGTGGTCCACCAATAGTAGCCAGCACTGCTGGCCCAGTAAAGCAGAGGCAGAGGGTGTATGAATAGTACAGACCCAGTCTGCACTGAGTCTGGTACTTTAGGTTAAATACTTGTTTTGTTGTTTGATTGGTTGGTTTTGGTTGGGGGTTTTTTTTGTTTGTTTAGTTTGGTTTGGGGGCTTGGGGGGGGATTTGTTTGGATTTTATGTTTGTTTGGTTGTTTGTTTCTTAAAAGTTGAAACTAATTGTTCTTGTATTTTTAATATGCAAAGTTGGTCTCTTTTGGCAATGTGCCTCAGAGGATGTTAATCAGAATCTTACTGGACCACGTCAAAACAGTCATTTAAGAATGGCGAAGACAGAGCAAGTCCTGCCTGTAGTCTTCACATATGTCAGTATGATTCAAGTTCCACTTAAAACTTGCAGCACTTCAAAGCCTGATTTTAATGTGAAGCAGAGATCTGAAATTGCTTGAACAGTTTAAAAATTACTCATTGTGTATACAGACCAGGTAAATCACAGCATGTTATGTACTAGTAGCAATTGAACCTGGATCCAGCAGAACTAATAGCTTGTTATGATATCACGGGGTAACGAGCTTGGTGAAAAAGCACCCCTAGCAATGTTGTGTATCTGGTTCTGCCAGTGATTCCAAATTCACTGACTGGACTGTTGTCTGTCCCTTGACCATAAACCTTACTACGTCCCTCTGTTGCTTTTCTTGTTCATTTTCAATACATCTTATTCTGTGGACACACATTCTTATTTGGTGGTATCTTCAAGGAGTATAGAAGCAATATAGAAGCACCACCGAGCAGAAGCTAAAGAATGCTGACTGCCAGGAAAACTCCCCAAAAGATCCACTTCCAGCTAGTTTCTCATGTGCCTTATCCCTGAAGGGCTTTGAAAGGAATCTGCAGCAATGTAACACCTATTGAGCCTTGAGAAAGAAAAAGAGGATAGTGGAGAAACAGCATCGGCAGGAAAAGAATATAGAACTGAAAAGCAAAAAAGAGGTCTATTAGAAGTCAGAAAGTACAAACATAAGTGTCAAGTCTGAGCTTCTAAGGGTGGAAAGAATGTCAGTGTTTTGGGGCACAGGAGGTGTCAGCTGCTATATTTCTGGCATGTCTGCATTTGTAAGGGAACAGCTATTTTAGGACTCTTGTGAATACATGATCCTACAGACTCCTATGTTGCCCTGGAAAGGCAGTGCTGCAAATGAGGACCGCCACTTAAAAACAGAGGAGAAAAGACAGTTCTGTTCTTGTTAGTGAAGTCAGATGAGATTACTTCATTAAGGAGAGTAGGTTTTCTAGAAATGTAGTTCCCAAGCCTGGATATTTTTCAGAGTCCTCCCTTTCTGTGTTGGGATGAAATTCACCCATGACATCTACACTTCTCAAGTGTTCTGCAGAGAAACCAAGCAAAGTAGTTAGTATTGCGTTGTTTCTTTCTTTGATATTCTTTCAGTGCTGACTAATGTGGGCTTTTTTAACCTTAAATACAATAGTGATGGTTTTCTTTGTCTAGATTTTAACTTCTCCCCCCTCCTCCCCCTGCTTTAGAACAGTAATGATCTTTCTTTCTCTTTCCTTTGTAGAACTTGACTTCAACAGCTAAGGAGTTTGAAGTGAATAGCAACATTTTGCCCTAAGCTAGCACAAGTAAGTTGCACCAGATGGCAACAGATTGGATGAGGGCCATGAAGATGAACAGGGGTTTTGAGCACCTCCCCTATGATGACAGGCTGAGAGACCTGAGGTTGTTCAGCCTAGAGAAAAGAAGGCTTTGGGAAGACTTTATAGCAGGTTTCCAGTACTTAAAGGGGGCCTAAAGGAAAGATGGGGAGGGACTGTTTCTCAGGGAGTGTAGTGATAGGATGAGATGTAAGGTTTCTAAACGGAAAAAAGGTAGGTTTATATTACATATTAGAAAGAAATTCTTTACTGTGAGGGTGGTGAGGCACTGGAACAGGTTGCCCAGAGAGGTTGTGGAGGCGTCCTCCCTGGAGGTGTTCAAGACCAGGTTGGATGGGGCTTTGGGCAACCTGGTCTAGTGGAGGGTGTCCCTGCCCATGGCAGGGGGAGTTGGAACTAGATGATCTTTAAGGTCGCTTCCAACTCAAACCATTCTATGATTCTATGATTTTATTATTCTATGATTCTATTATTCTATGATTCTTTGATCCTATCACATGTGGTTTAACCCCAGTCAGTGACTAAGTGCCGCTCTCCCCAGTCAGATGGAGGAGAGAATTGTAAGTATAAAAGTGAGAAAACTCATGGGTTGATGCAAAGACAGTTTAATATGTAAAGTAACAACTGCACATGCAAGCAAAGCTAAATAAGGAATTCATTCACTACTTCCCATCAGCTGGCAAGTGTTTAGCCATCTTCAGAAAAGCAGGGCTCCATCATAGAATCATAGAATCATCTAGGTTGGAAAAGACCTTTAAGATCATCAAGTCCAACCACTAACCTAACCTTGCCATCCCACCACTAAACCATGTCCTCAAGTACCTCATCTATCCTTCTTTTAAATACCTCCAGGGACGGGGACTCAACCACCTCCCTGGGCAGCCCATTCCAGTGCCTGACAACCCTTTCTGTGAAGAAATTTTTCCTAATGTCTAACCTAAACCTGCCCTGGCGGTAACCTAAACCTGCCCTGGCGATGTGCAACAGTTACTCGGGAATCCAAAGGCTGTAACTCCAAACATTCCTCATTTCCTTATACTTCTTACAGATTTTTTGCAGATCATGATGTGATATGGTACAGAATATTCCTTTGGNGATCCTATCACATGTGGTTTAACCCCAGTCAGTGACTAAGTGCCGCTCTCCCCAGTCAGATGGAGGAGAGAATTGTAAGTATAAAAGTGAGAAAACTCATGGGTTGATGCAAAGACAGTTTAATATGTAAAGTAACAACTGCACATGCAAGCAAAGCTAAATAAGGAATTCATTCACTACTTCCCATCAGCTGGCAAGTGTTTAGCCATCTTCAGAAAAGCAGGGCTCCATCATAGAATCATAGAATCATCTAGGTTGGAAAAGACCTTTAAGATCATCAAGTCCAACCACTAACCTAACCTTGCCATCCCACCACTAAACCATGTCCTCAAGTACCTCATCTATCCTTCTTTTAAATACCTCCAGGGACGGGGACTCAACCACCTCCCTGGGCAGCCCATTCCAGTGCCTGACAACCCTTTCTGTGAAGAAATTTTTCCTAATGTCTAACCTAAACCTGCCCTGGCGGTAACCTAAACCTGCCCTGGCGATGTGCAACAGTTACTCGGGAATCCAAAGGCTGTAACTCCAAACATTCCTCATTTCCTTATACTTCTTACAGATTTTTTGCAGATCATGATGTGATATGGTACAGAATATTCCTTTGGTGATTTGAGTTCAGCTGTCCCAGCTATGTCCCCTTCTTGTGCATGCCCCCTAGCCACTTGCTGGCAGGGCAGAAAAGGCTCTGAGGCTGTGTAAGTGCTCTTCAGCAGTAACAAAAACATCCCTGTGTTATCACTGTTTTCATCACAAATCCAAACGATAGCATCATACAAGCTGCTATGAAGAAAATCAACTCTATCCCAGCTAAAAGCATTATACCTGGTGATTAATAAATGAGCATCTCCTGATTCTAAATCCCCATCTGCCTGGACAGATTTAACAATGTTGGCTATCCAGATCACTCTTTCCACAGTTTCTGTTTCTGTTTTGTCCAGTAGTGGTTAAAAACCAAGGCAGAATGCTTATTCTGTAGGCAATCTTCCTATTCTATTTTCCACAGAATTTGTGATGAAGTTTACTTTAAGGAGTACATATTCAGATCTTCACAAAATGTCTCTTCTCCTAGCCCTGGTGGCTGGAGATTTCCTTACCATAACACTCTAACATGGGAACACCACACTTCAGCTGAATTCATCAGTCTTGCCCTATCTCCTTTTAACTTAGATGCATTGATCAGAATGCCAAATACAACTCTTCTGCTCCGCTGTATGATGAAGAGAGCTGTTCAGACTCATCAGTTATTACAATATCTCCATATGAGGCAGATTCTTAAGAACTAGATCACAGTTTATCTATGACTGGCATTGATCAATCCCCCTTGGGTGATGAAACTTCAGGGCTACCAAGTCCCATTTCAGGAGACAGAGGTTCATGTAACAATAAGTTCTCCTCTAGAGGTTTCAGAAAGTTCTAGTGAGGACTTTGCCATGAAGAGAACTGAACAGTAAACTCAGTTATAAGCTAATGCTAACTTAAATGACTGTGACTGTTCTTTAGATAATTGTGTTATTGTTGAATGTGTTAAGCCACTAGCTGAGAGGACACCAGAACAAGTTGAGCTGTCTTTGGAGACTGAGGAGTCAGTCAGAGAAGAGAAGAGAAAAGGGAAGATGTGAAGAAACCAGCCAAATCAGTTTCACAGATGTAGTGACAGTGAGTCAAACAGAAGTTATTTGCCATACTCTTTCATATATTCAGATACAGTATGTAGATGTAAAAGCTGCTCACACCCTGCAGTCAAGAAAAAAGATAATAAGAACAAACTATATGTCTCTGCAGGACTTGATCTGGAGCCCCTCTTCAGGAAGGGACACACTGTGCTCTCCTTGTAATCACAGACTGTGCAGAAAAGCAAAGTCCAGAAGTCCACAATCCTATTCACACCACAGTTGAGGCAGTCCTGGCTGTAGAGCTAGGAAGGAGCATCATGGCAAAGGTCATCTTAAAAGAAGATGATCAATAAACAGAGACAGTAGCATACACAGGAGCAAAAGAAATAAGAGGATGTTGAGAAGTCATGACACCAGCACCTCTCAAGAAAGCCAGAGAGGGTCTCTAAGTCATGAAGGAACTACATCCAGAGAAGTAGATCACGAGCACACAGCAAAGGCCCTGGCAAAAGAAGATCAAGAACCATAGACAGTCATCATTATTATATGAGAGACAATTGCCAAAGTTGATACCAGAAAGGTTTTGCTTTTTTTAGTCAAAACATGGTTGAGGATGTCTATCAGTCCTCATGCAGGAGGAGGACTCAGTCTAATGCTCACTATTCAAGGCAAGCTGCTAGTCCAGAATACAGTATACAGTCTTTTATTGAAATGATTGGAGGGGACTTTATGAGAGACACTGTTGTTATTATGAAAGCTACAGGTCAAGGGGTCAATCAAGCAAAAGGTCAAGGACATCCTCTGGAAGTACTGACAGAATTAGAAACAAAAAACCTATTGGAAAAAGGAATTACAAAACTCAATACTTGGACAATGCAGTCAAGGACAGCACAATTCTAGAGAAAGGAAATCACCACCAGAAAACTTTATCAAAATTCAGTGACTGCTAAAAAAATGAAGATAACCTTTCAGACAATCAAGTAAGTGGCAAGACAAAGTGTAAGACAATGAAAAAAAAAGAGATTAGGAGTCCAAGTGTGTCTATGAAGAAACAATGATACAATGAGGCACTGGAGAAAAAAACCAACCAACTAACCAAAAAAAACCCCAACATAAGAATAAACACCAGAAAGTAACTTGGCACATTCTTTTCCAGTTGTGATTACAATTGATAGTGATAGTGACAAAGAGCTAGAAAGTATTGAATTTGACAGCAGCATTACTTGAACAGGCACAACTCAGATAAATCAGAAGGAAAATGATTTACCATCTTCTTTTCTGGAAATGACAGAATGTGAAGATATTGAGAGAGTCAGCAAGGAAACTGGAATAGCTGCCAAAAAATTATAGTTTTACTACCACAAGAAGGGTCTTAGATGGTCACATTAGAAATGCTGAAACTGAGCTGTGAGTCTGATCAGTCTTCTTGTAATGGATTCCATTACTAACAACCCTCACACAGAAACTGTAACTAGCCATGTTCAAGGCACAAAAAGCAGCATCCTACAGTGAACTGTCTTCTCCCATGACTTCGTTATTTTAGAGCATCCAGAGGAACCATTATTGATACTAAGACTGCCAAAGAGATTTGTCAACAGATCCTGNAAAGAAAAAGTAGTATGTTTTACACTGAACAATTCTTAAAAGCAAAGAAGATGTAGTTAGCACATAACTTCTAAAATTTCTCAGAAGAGGGTTTGAAAGTTGTAATTTCATAAAACAATCCTAGATTCTCATAGTTTGTAAAATTTATCCACAGAATATTTCAAAGTTATGTTTAAAAAAGACAAAAACAAAAAAACCCAAGCAAAAACATAGAAATGGATCACTTGCTTTCTTTGAGACACAGTTGTCTTCTCCCTTCACTGGTACTTGGGACAACCTTACTCAGAGAGCCAAAACTGACTCTTCTCCCTAAATGTACAGAACAGAGTGGGCTGTGGAACTGACCCTCATTCCTGAGCCTGTTCTAGCTACACAAGTGTGATCCCTGACAGCATTTCCCTTTGCTTTACCTGGGGACAGATTTGAATGTTAATTTGTCATTGGTTTTAATAGGGCACTCCCTAGGGCGATGATTTGGAGCTCTCGTCCCATTAGCACATTTCGCATCACCATTACTATTCAGAGTGAGAGCACAGACACTTGAGCACAAGAAGCAGGGATCACACATATGTTCCACACACTCAGGGTCTGGAGGGGAGGGGAGCGCAAACAGGGAGCAACAAACTGGTCATCTTCCTGCGGTTGTCACTCAGGGGAATAACTAGTCAACAAATCCCTCTTCTGGGGCTGGGGGAAGGTGGGGTGGTGGCAGATCTTTGGCCAGGTCTCACTCATGTCTCCTCCATCGCCCTGGGGAGCTACGATCACCTCAGTCCATGCAGTAGCACAAACAGCAGTTGTCTAGGGGAACTGAATCTCCTCAACAGCATGGGCTTGGTATGCACTGGTGGAAGATTGAGCCTGGGTACCAGAACATTTTGCTCTCCTCTGGTGCTTTCTGTTTTCTGATTAGTTGCTGGTAACCCTGGAGGTTCAACTGCTGAAGGAGGAAAGAAGGGAGCGTGCGATATACACCAACAGGTCCTGCTGTATTAACAATGGTAAAAGCAGTTGTACTCCAAAAATTGCTCTTTTCTTAATGTAATGGGGATGAGGTTGGTAAATATTAATAAATGACTGCATATTTTGGAAAATTTAGTATGTAGACTAAGCAGATTTACAAACAATTGCACACTTTCTCTGAACATTTAAAGAAATGTCCCTAAGAGATAAAAACTTGCAGACAGATGTTGTAAGGAGTTAATTCCAGAAACTCCACATGTAGCTTATAGATTATGAAACCAATGATCTTTGCATTTTGTTTTTGAGATCATTTCACTTGGGTTAGTAACAGACTCGATTTCCAGTAATTTGAGTCCAAAATCATTGCACATTTGTCTGTTTTCAGATAAGATTCTGCTGTTTTCTTTTGGAAAGCCTTTACTCTGGATGGATGATGAATGCTGAAAATGCCTAAAGAGCATTTGAATGTCTACTTGTATGAGCACAGTGTTTGGTTATCAATATTTGGCAGCTGAGCTTTAAAATTCACTGGCAAATGTTGAGATTGTATGCAATCAATGAGTTTGGTGTGAAAGAACATAGCTTAGTTTACCCTAGAGAACCAAAAATAAATTCACCATTGGTTCCTGGCTCATGCTTCTTCTAGGAGCAGAATATGGAGAATACATATAATTCATAATATCACGACCCACAAATTCAATACATGGAAATTATTTCAAACTTACTGAAGGTTTCTTTTATTCGACACTCACAGTTTTGCCATGTTAGCAGTTTAATTGTACTAACGCTAGGCCTGGGAAGAAACAACTAGTATAAAGGCGTAAAGTTCTATGAAAAACAACCATTGATTTTTCCTTCCTCCTTGCTTGCCCCTACTCCCTCAACTCAGTGGTAGATTTAGAAATTAGCAAGCAGCCCAATTATATTTTCCAATAAATTACAACTGTTTCTAACAAATCACATTTTGACACCAATTTTTTTCCGCACTGTCCCCTTTTTAAAATATTATGAAAGATAACCATACTGCAAAATGAGTTTAGTACATCCAATCCAAAAGGTTCAGAAATGTATTTTGGAGTATTGTGATACTACAATACCAAGACTGCCACAAGAACAAAGAGTTTTGTTTTGTGATATTTCTGTTCTCATTGTTCTGAGATTGTCATGAAGATGGATTCTATACAGTTTTCTGCTTTATTTTTGCAGCCTTTGTTATGAATATGGTCTGATTTTGTGCCAACCTTTGTCACTAGAATGAGAATCAGAATACATTATGAAAACTAAAATGTACTAAGCATTAAAATTCTGTGATAGCTCATTCTTGTGACAAAGAGATCACTGGGAAAGAATGGCACAAAATTAATCAATTATAGTGACAGTCTCACGATTGTAATAAGAATAGAAAGTGGCACTACATTTTGTGCATTTACATAACTGAGGAATGGTTTAAAATTAACTCGTTCATATCTGGACATTCACTTCTTTTCCTGGAAAACCAGAACTGTTGTAGTTTGACTTATGACCATAGATAGTGAATATACTCTGATACAAAAAAAAAATTACAAATTCTGCTTATTTTTTAGTAATTCCTCAACTTTTTCATAATCTCATTCTAATACATTTTTTTTCTCCCAGAAAAAAGGAAAGTCTCACCATCAGCTCCTAATACATAGATAAATGCTCTGGAAATGCAGTGACAAGGAAGGTAAAAATGCTCCTTTGGAAACTACAAAAAGGGAAGGAAAGCCCCTGAAATGTTCCTCTTCAGAATCTTTTATCTTATGTTTGTTTTGGGGTTTGTTTCCCCCCCACCCAGGTTGTTTTATCTCTTGCTTATCCTGATTAAAAAAAAAACATCAAAAAGCAATTATTTTCAGGAGTATCATAAAACCACAAAGATAGTGGTATTTAGAAAAGTCATCTTTCTGGTTATTGACTCTTTTTTTCCTGATTATGAGGTAGAATCATCAATCTCCAGAAAGAGCCCAGGCATACAGATCAAGAGCTGAGGCCTCATGGTAGATTAGCTTGGTTAGATACCCCATGTAGGCAGTTTTTCATTGACAGAAAACAACCATAGTGCCCTTCACACTCAATGGGAGGTCTAGAAAGCCTACCTCATCATGGAGATAGTGAAGGACAGCACCCAGAGTGGTCCTTGTTACGAATGGCTCCTAGCAAATCCAAGGCAACTCAGACCATGGCAAATTTTAAAACAATTCTGAGAAGCATACAAATCCACTCGACAATGTGTAGAAGCAACCTCCTACTAAGAAGCAACTATCCTGTATGCAGACTGAAAGACTGTTGGTGTGGAGATTTGAAGTTTGAGCAGGGATTTTTTTTTTTTTTTTTTTATTTTTCATGAATATTCTGAAAGGGGAGAGTTTTGNTTAATGTATTTCTCAATATCTTGCATTTAGCACTTTCCAAAGACAAAATGCACAAGAGAGACCATACCTGATTTGATTCAGGTCAGTATGCTTTTGAAATCATTGTACGCTTTGTCTTTAGTCAGATATGTATTCATTTACAGATTATTTTGGACTGGTGGTTAAAATGACACACTATTTCTTTGCTCTGCCCACATGTTTATAAAAATCAAAGAAAATAAAATGTTTCTTGATGCCAGTTAATCTGTTTCTTCATTAGATTTGTGACTATGCAACTGGAAAATGATACAGAACTCTGCTTGTTAGCTGGATATCTAACAGGCAAAAAAA
>VXBL01006714.1:53280-77846 GCA_013400195.1 Aramus guarauna
GGGGTCCAGTTCATGACTCTGTGCTTTAGTGGTTTTTTACACAGTCTAAGTACAACCAATGGCATGAAATCCAGGCTGGAAAGGCTGGAGAGGCTTCCCACATCAGCATTTTGCTTGTTCAAGTGTCATTACCTGAGAAAAGATATTTCTTTCATCATCAATGTGCTGAGTAGACAAAAAAGAAGAAAGTGAAAGATCACATCCTGAGAACCTTTCTGCTCTAATACATTTGTCATGGCACACCTGCTACCTATGATCATCCCTGTTTTCCCAGATATGCCTACTCTCAAAAAATCTGGTGCTAGAAAACAAGTTGTGTGCGGTCTCCTTATATGCTTGTATGTAAGTATGGGGGAGGGAAGAATACACTTCCAAACACTTCTTCCTTTTAAATTTTGCTGACTTTGGAGAGGATAGTGTCAACACAGTACCTAGGAGTTCACAAAGAGAGAACTGAGCTATTAAAGTTAGATTTCTGAGACCTAGCCCAAAAGATCCCCAAAGCCACGCAAAAGAAAACAGTGTTGTTCGTTGCAGTTCGATTCTCTTGTGAACTCTCCAAAGAAAATTCAGTTTTCTTTTTCCTTCTTCTTTTTTACTATACATTTCTTTTTCATAATGACATTTCTCTCATCCTTTCTTCTAGAGGTAGTATAGTTCCTCAGTGGGAAAAGCAAGCTTCTAAATAAGACATTATAAAAGCTCAGACAGAAAAATAAGAGTCACAAAAGAAACGGAGGAGAGAAATAAAGAAATATCTCACATGGTATAAAGGAGGTAGCAAGAGATATGGATGAAATGAGAAGAAAAATCTGAAGAAACTTGAAACAAAAAATGACTGATACATATCTATGTTCCTGTATAAATCTAGAGGGTGACACATTGCTGTTTAAATAGGTCAGGAGCTTGGACATACTCCTTTAACCCTAATGGTGTAGAAAGAGAGGCACAGGAGATGATATAACTCATGAAGAAGTGCGTAAGCAAACAGACCTGTAGCAGTAAGAGTAACAGCTTTAGGTTTTTAATAGGGAAGTCTGTTGCAGTGATAAGCCTTGGCAAACAGCCAAAGGTCCACCCAGCTCCTCACTTACACCCCCTCTTCTACAGGACAGGAGAAGAAAATGTGATGAAAAAGGCTCATGAGTCAAGGTAAATGCAAAATCCATCACCAGTTACTGTTATGGACAAAACAGACTTTATTTGGGGAAAAAAAAAATAATTTATTGCCCATTAAAATAGATGCAGATAATGAGAAACAAAGACAAACATGACAACACCTTTCTGAGGCTCAACTTCACTCTTCACTCCTGACTCCTCTAGTTGCCCCAGTGTGGTCAGGACACAGAGGTTTCTCTCTGCTGCAGCTTCCTCTTCACTCTCTTTCCCTGCTCCAGCATGTGCTTCTCTCCACTGACCGCAGGAAAATCTCTGCTCCAGCACCTGGAGCACCTCCTCCCTGTCCTCCTCTGCCCTTGGTGTTCATTCTCATGTTTCCCAATATTTTTCCCTCCTCAGACTGTCCAGCATCTTTGCCCGTTCTTAAACATGTTTTCCCTGAGGCATCACAAACTTTTCTGAGGGGCTCAGGTGTGTCCTTCGGTGGGTCCATCGGAGGGGGCTGGAACCAGCACAGGGCAGCCCCCAGACACTTTTCACGGGGTGGGGGACAGCACCCACTGCCAGCACCTGGGCACCTGCACAGGGCGTACAGCTGCTCACTGCTGAGCGATGTGGAGGTTGCAAGCGACCTTGCAGAAAGAGGAGCAGCTTAAGGCTGTAGTTGGATCCACTCCAGCTGCGGGCTGACAAGGTTCAGGGCTGTAGGCTATTTATGGTCTGGGGACCCATACCTCCAGGACCCGTTTCTTCAGAGAGACTAGCCAGGCCAGCTGCCGGCCGCTTCCACCTGTAATTTCTAGGGTTCAACAGGAACTGCCCTTGTAAAGTGACAAAAACCCCGTGCAAGCCTAACAGCAGCATGGCCTGCTTTTAAAGATTTAATCAGGACACCTAAAGCACTGAGTAGTTTATGCACCACTACGTTGCTGGTGAATTATAGTCCTCTTCTTTTTTCAATTTAATTTATTTCTCATCAGTTCTAAACCTAAGTGACCTACGGGTAGTTTTGGGGCGTTTTGGTTGCTTGGTTTGTTGTTTTTGTTTGCTGCCTGTTTTACTGATACCTAAATACTTCCAGAAATGTTGTGTTTACCACTTAGTGGGTGAAACAAATAATTATTATTTATTAAGAAAACACCAGTATTCTATAGATAAAACATATGATTAACCATTTCTAACTGTTTTTCATCTAACACCTGTCAGAAAGATGAAAATTTATCACTTATACCTCTAAGACTTTAAAACAATATTTATACAGCCTTGGGAAAATGCACTTTTTGCAATTTTTCCTCTGGTAGCATATATTATTTTTTGTTTGCTTGCTTATTTGCTTGTTTTTCTAAGGAAACTGCAAAGCTACCATGTTTGCAATTAGCTGTAGTTTTATATTACCAATTAGACAGGAATGAAAAGAAATTCTGAAGAAGATACATATTAATTTTAGTTAGCACTTTTATGGAATAGAAAAGGTATTCTGCAGGCCTTTATAAAAGCATAGGAAAGTGCTTAAATACAGACCAATGTCATCATGAATGTAGGTTGGTTTTATTTGCTTTTTGTAGCTTTGTGATTTCTGTAAATCGGTTGTGAGAGAAAACTGCTAATCCAAAGGATTAAAAGCAAAAAATTCGCTGCAAATCTGGAACTGGAACTAGGTTTTAAGCATGACAATTTGACTTAATGTAGCAAAGCCAGTGATTATCAGCAATGTGTTGTAGAGAATGGAAAACAATGCATTCAGTTCTGAACATTAACATGCCCTTTTTTTTCTTTTCTATTCTCTTTACTTCTTTTAATTCTCTAGGGTGTAAAGGCCCTCTAGTTCCAACTCCAACAGATTTGTTTGTGTTGAAATTCTCTGCACTTTGCAAGATGTGCCTTTATAGTAAATATTTTTAGAAGGAAAATTAACTCTGAAAAGACTTCATATGAATACGTGGTCTGTATCAAAATTGCACATTTGGTATTGATCCAAATTTTTCATTATCCATCTGCACGTTCAGAATTGAGTAGGAATGGCCAACTGCTTTCTATATGTGTACTTTTACTGCAGAAATGAGATCAAACCTATTGAAAACATCTGAAAAGAACAGGCATTGAGCTCCCCTCCATCTGCATTTTGGTGATACACTTCATATCTTTTGAGGATTTTTTTTTTTTTTTTAGAAGCTTTTGGGATGATGCACACTTGAAGTCAGTGAAGAATTCCCACATATATTTTGTTCAACCTTTAGTGTTTAACAGAGAAGGATGCTAAGCGAATATAGAAGAAGGGGAGCAGAGGGAGAGTGTTTGTGAAATTACAACTTCATGTTGTTTGAAAATGTTTTATTTTTGGAATTGTTTTAATGTGTGGGTGTACCTATGTGGGTATATGCACATGCATACACTCTCCTAATGTTTTAAAGAAATGTTATTTCTCTAAGAAAAGAATGAACTTTCTTTAAAGAATGTGTATAAGCCATGTAACACATTCATAACTAGGTGTCTCATCCTGCTTCTGATTAATATTTTGTAGGCTGCATATTTAACATATTTTTACATGTTTCCTCTATAGCTTGCCAGAATCTTTCTTCGCTTGAAGTCAGGTATTAGCAAAAGAGATTGCACTCCTAGGAATTTCTGTCTTTCAGTAACCTAAGTTGTTTTAGGTGTATGCATTTAAAGAAAAAAAAAAAATTCCCCTAAATACCATAACTGTTGCTGTGTTACTTTTTTTGTACGTTGGAAATCAGTTTAGGTAGGAGTTACAGTTCCCTTTTTTCCACTTCAGTTAAAAATAGTTGCCACACTGCCACCTTATGGCTAATACAGATTTTAAAAGTAAAATCTCTCCAAGTGAGTTTGTGTTTTGATATGTTGGCATTTCATGTGGTTTCCATCGTGTAAGTAAAGAATTAAACTTTAACCCCTCCCGAGAAGCAACTTAACCTTCAGTTTAAACTGAAACATCATTACCTGACTGGTTTTGCCTCACAGATAAGAACACAGTACAAGGCAGTGTACACAGGAAGTTTAACATTGGGCGGGCAACATCTAATCTCATTTTTACAATGATGTGAAACTGTATGAAAGTCTTTGATCAAAATATGCTTTCTTTATCTTGTTCAAGTCTACATACTATACGTTATATGAATGATGAAAAAAACCTAAATTGAACCCAAATCCATTGAATATCTATTTTTTGTTGGTGGTGGTGTTTTGTTTTTTTTTTTCTCTTTCCCCAGTGTATCTATGTAGAAATGAGAAATGAAACCATGGCACACACTTAACAACTGCATGTGCAAACCCCAAATTTTTTTTTTTTATTAAATTAAATGTAAAGATAAAAGTGATCCAATGTGTTCTGTAGCAGGATTCAAATTTCACAAACATGTGCAAAATATCTCAAAGTAAAATTATTCATCACTCGTCTTATTTAAATAACTAAAAATGACACAATGCATGCCACAGTCAAAACTAGAAGTAAAAAATTTACCTTTATCGAATATATTAAGAATCATAACAGAAAATCCCTAAGTAAAATGATAATAAACTCACCCTAATTATGCAATATTTTTGTTCTTTAAATCTTCCAAACAAAATTCAGTAAGATCTCTTCTGAAAGAGCAGGAATTGACAAATGGCAGAAGCAGGCACTGAACACAGTTAGTATTAATAAGAAATATTTTGCAGCAAAAAAATATTTGATTTTTTTAATACAAAAAGTGTTTTCTATTTATTTAGCTTATTTCATAATTGGTATTATTATGTGGAAATTTTGTTGGCCTTAAAGTAGAATCCAAGAACCTGTAAGTGGCTTTCATGAACTACAGTACTATAATTGTTAAAAACAAAACAAAACAAAACAAAACAAAACAAAACAAACCCCCAAACCCTGTAATCCTTATTTTCACACTATCAAAACATGCTTGATCATTAAATCAGTATACTTGAACTGAATGACTTCATCCTACTGTTTATGTGACTGAAAACCTTTATGTCAGGCATCACACATGATTTTTCACAATTATTCATCTGAAATTCACTGTCAGTCAATATTCTCTTATGTTTGCTTAACTTGTATTCTCTTGGAAGCATCCGTGCCAGCAAGTGCATTTGCTGAAATAGTGTGGAAGAGAATTCAAAAGGATTTTTTAATAGACTGGAGATCATGTGGTGGTTTTGGTGGGTTTTTTTTTTCCCTTTTTCCTTCAGTATTCATCTAAATGTAGTCAAAACGCATGAGCATGCAGAAAAATGCCCGTAGCAAGAACTAGTCTTTTTCCCTGATGGCTATTAGAAGAAGAAAATTTTGAAAAATTATAAAACAGCTGCTGAGTATAATATGAAAATAAAAGATGGGATTCTTTATGAAGAAAGTCAGTTCAAAATACTACTAAAAGAGAAAACAAAGAGAAAACATCCTGCAAGCAAATCTGTACTAGACAAAACTATGAATACTGCTCTATGAGAGAAAATTTCCCTGGCAACAGGATGACTCATATACCCCCCTCAATCTGATTGATACAATAGATGGAGCCCAGCTGAGAAGACCTACTTTAAACTGGTTGTATAGAGCTAAAAAATTCACTCAAATGGATTATGTCTGGAATGCTTAAATCTTTTTTTTTTTTTTTTTTTTTTTTTAAAGGGAATTATGAATACATTTCCTACCATAGGATTGTCTAAACTGTGCGTAAAGCATAATCCTTTGGTAGCACTGAATAATCTATTATGTTTATATTCTGAAGATAAAGACTATTATTGCTTTGTTTGCATAATATGAGAAACAATACGCAGCACAACTATTAAATTCTAAAGAAAGGGCAATGAAATTAATCAAACTGTCTCTTTTTGTGCTGAGTTCCATTGAAGTGATAATTTGAGTGTTTATTTTGATTTTCACGTATTTATGAGACACTAGATTACATTTGTATAACTGGAAGAAAACTCATCTAATGACCTAAATCTCTGAAGAAGAATTGGTGGAAAACATTCCATGACAAAACTGAGCATGCTATATTTGTGCTCCAAGCAAATTCAGCTCCTTTTTGATGGACTAGGCAAACTTACCTCCAAGTACTATAATTGCTATTTGCAGTTGTTCTCCAAGACTCAAAATGTATCTTGCTGTGTGATTATATAGCATAGTTTGCTGGTTTTTAGAAAATCTGCTTATTTCAAGAGCCCATACTATTTTGTACTTCGCCCAAAAGTGTATTAGCTATTTTGTTTTGGACTTAGTGTTCAGTATGTAGGCCTTTCTAATCTTCTGTGTGTCTCATTTAGCTCTTGGAGTAAGGTGAAAATTAATTTACCTGGTGATCTCATTAATTTACCCTGATGTTCTCATATCATATTAGCTTCTCACCAAAAATTAATTTATGTTTCTCAAACCTGCATCATGGTTAACTACTACTGCCCTTCACACTTTGCAAATGGAGAACAAATGCACAGAGATTTCAATGCAAGAATCTTTACAATTTTGGGAAATTCAACGTAAAAGATGGAGACCATGATTTTTTAAGTGTACGTAGAAATGCACACATAATTTCCTTTGCAGTAAACCATATTTTGATTTTTAGAGTATTAATACATATGTTAAGACACGGTAAAAATTGAAAAGAGGCAGGACTTTTCTATTTGCCATGTAAAGATCCAAGAGTTCTTCAAATCATGCACCAGGAGTTTCAGGTCAGATACCCAGAAAACAAATTAAATGTACTACACATCCCCACTAAGACAGCAAAACAGAGTATTATTTCACTATTATGGTGTATAAACTGTATACACTGCTTATAAATAATGTAGTCAGCTTTCCTTTTTTTTTTCTTTTTTTTTTTTTTACACATAAGAAATATGTACTTTCAAGGTGGAGCTCTATTCTGAGAAGTAGCCTGGAAACATGTTATTAAGTGGTTCAATACTTCTACTGTCAATTATTAATAGATCACATTTTCTCAGTACTTAATGGGATAACTTTCCTAATAGCTAAAAACTCAAGCTCAGTGTGGCCTCAGAAGAAAACCTAGACAACACATAAAAAAGCAAACACTCATATACAAAAAAGAAAAATGAAATATTGTGTAGGAAAATAAATATCAAACATCACTTTTGCTCATTTGTAAGAATCCTGCTCTTTTCAGTTTGGTTGCATTCACCATTGTTGTAAGTTACACTAATGCCATTGCATTCATCAAGCCAACTACTCCACCATTTGTTGTATTCTTTTAGGTTCCTTTTATTTTACTGGATTTTTAAAAGTATCTAACATTTTTGATTGTGACTATGTACCCCATTAATAAACAAGCAGAAAAAAAACCCCAAATTATTTCATCTTACATCAGTTTTAATGGGTTTGGACTAAAGCTCTTCTTCTGCCCTGGAAAAAAGATTTAGTAATATTGTTTCTCTAAATTACTTGCTAGACAAACAGATGAACTGTCCTATACACAAAGACGGTTGATAAAATCAAAGGTCTACTCACTGGGTGGGTTAAATTTAAGAGTTACTGGAGATTCATTAAAAGTAACTCTGCATTGGAAAATGTCATGGAATTCGCATGGATGAATGTATTTGCTTAAGACTAATCTCATTAGTACAAGTGAAAACAGTTGTGAAAAGTTAAGTGTCACTAAATGCAGAAATTCCTTCCTTAAATCCTCAGGCTTCTGGCACATCCTGTTACTATTCCACTGTTACTACTGCTGCATCTGTTATTCAGCTTCCCATGCACATGTTACAACGGCACACCTTTACTACCTTCTGTTTGTAGCCAATAACATGATTTCAGCTGTTTGTGGGAGTTTTTAATTTGTTAAGGGGTAAGGTTTTAAAAGATCAGTTGCACTTCAAAATGAACCAGTAGAGAGTGAAGACTGCAAGAGCACTGATTTCATGTTTCCCCTGAGAAATTTGGGTATGTGGGCAGGCCGTTTCTTGAACAAATACCCCAGGTATAAGGAATGCAGTGATCTAATTTAGATAATTATAAAAAACACAGATAACATAAAAAGAGATGATGCTAAAAAAGAAAAAAAAAATTAAGCAACATCAAAAATAAAGCAACATCAAAAATAATTACTTTCTTAGTAACAGGATTTCTTAACTTTTTTATTGCTGTATGAACTTTTAAGTGTTTTGAATAATCCAGTTACCTTATTTTTCTTTATATCTGTAGTATGAAATGAAAGTTGCATGAAGAAGATCATTCTTTGGGGAAAAAAAAGGGAATCCAGTGTATAATAATTTTGATGCTACAACTAAGTAATTGAGAGTTATACAACTGGCCTCATAACTAATTATTTCCACTTTATAGCAACATATCTGAACTTTACATGAAAGAGAGAAAATAGGATGGAGTATCACAAGGTGACAATTAGAAACAGAAAAAGCAAAAGGCAGTTTCATTTCTCTGCAACTGGAACAATTGAAAGGGAACAAGGGCCCTTCAGCTGAGGTTATTAATTTCTATCTACTATATTTGAAGATTTAATATGGAAGCTGTAAATAAGCAAATTACCAGCTGTCAGAAAAATTTTCATTATTAATTTAAATGAACATCCTTTAGGCAAGCTAACATTTTGTTAGCCTGCAAGCTAGTTCTACAATAGAAAAATGCATAAATAAACTGTTAATTTATTTCAAAGTTCATTTTTGATGTTTGTGCGAATATGAAACTAAATCTTTGCTGCCAAAGCACTGTGTTTATAAGAATGAACAACATGAAAAGTGACCTCCCTGTGCAATACATGATTAAACAGATTCTTGTTACTCTGTCCCCTTTCTTTCTTTAAAGGTGACTTTTACATTGTAAAATTTGGTTAGAACACATGCGCTTTGTGAAGGTTGAAGTGTAAAGCTTTTTATCACGAATCTGAGGCAGACAAAAGCTACTCCGTAATTTATGTTTGTGTACTGTACAGGATGTCAACTATGAGAAGTAACCTTGGTCAGCTCCTCAAATAAAACTGTGTCAGAGATGCCCTTAGTGGCTGAAACCACAGTCTGTCCTCTGTAACTCATAAAAGGTTCTGCTAAATATGTTTTACCTAACACTGCCCGGAAAAGAAAAACACTGTAAATGCACCTGCTTACGTTATGCGCTTTTGAGCATGTCTACAGAGTGCAAAGGACAGCAGAGAGAAGACACTTCTGTCAGCACTTATTAAGCTCCTATGTCTGTGTAGGGAAATGCTGCACTGCACAGAGACCTAAGGCAGGTCACAAAAAGCAGAAGTTTGTGCACTATTAATTACCACTATGCTGTCGTATTTTTGTCTACAATTCAGATAACCTCCAGGAGAAGAAAAGCTTTGTATTTTCACCAAGTACAAGGTTATAAAAATGGATCTTTATACAATAATGAAAAAGTTACATGATTCGCAGGTTATTTTTTTCCATATTCACATCATCCTATGACCTGTTTGTGAAAAATAAAAATAGGAGAAAAAATAAACTTTGTATGAACAGAAATGGCATAAGCTTGTCATGTTGATCTATAATTCAAATGAACCCATCACTGTCATACTTTAAAAGATAACTGGAGAATATATGTAAGAAAAAGTTAAAGTAGTCCAAAGGAATGAGTTTCTTTTAATTCCACAGCAGGTCTTTAATAATGTGAGGGTTTTTTTAGTATGACAGACTTCATATTCCTGATTTATATGACAGCGGAAATTGTCATTTTCCAGGAAAAAAAAACCCCAAACATATAATTTATCTCTTTTGGTTTCTTGTACAGACATTAATATTCTAGGAGTGGTCAAAATGTTAGCAGTATAATGATTACTGTGCTAATGAGGATGTACCAGATGCATCGAGACTGAAAACTCCTCTGGGACATACTAGACATCTCCAGAATCCACAACCATTGCTCACCTTCCAGGCAGCCAGTAAAATGCTGAGCCTTCTTTACCAAAAGCCCAAGCTACTTATCAGTTGGGAAGGTTGGTTGGCTGAGGTGCAAATAACCTAAACATTATAGGCCTAAGAGTGAGTAATTAATTCAAAGATTACAGCTTAAGTGGAAAGCAAGTTGGAAGGGACGCAGAAAGACAGACAATGTTTGACAAAGCTTGAATCAATCTTCACTTTCACACTTCTCTTCAACCAAACTTCACAAGACATAACTTCACTAGAATTGGTCACTGGCTTGTACTGTGTAATCTTGATCTTTTGATGAAGCAGTAATGCAAAGACGCAAACACCAATTTGTACTCTGAATTTATACATCGATCCTTCTTTGAAGTCAGCTATCAGCAAATAAATAGTTTGCAATTGCACATAAAATACTGTAATTACAATCTTCACCAAAAAAAAAAAAAGTGCACTGTATTTAAAGATTTTTGTGTGAAATACAAATTCTTGTTCCTCTGCTACAGGATATTTGTAGTATAGTGTCACATTTTGACAAGTATCATATTTATTTCACTATTTAATGCAATGAAATACAGTCACTAATGTTTATCTGTCCTTTTTAGTAATTTTCACACCAGTTCAGTTCTTCTTTGAAGAATATTTGGAAATATTCTATCCCTCTGGAGAGTCTTTAAAAATAAAGAAATTGCTGAAGTTTATAAAAAAAAGGCATATATTAATCTCTTCTTATGAGGCAAAGGACAACAGAGCAACAGCATTATGAAAAACAGTTTTAGGCAAACTCATTTCTACAACGTATTTCAATAAAACTAACATTAATAATATTTTGTTTCTGGTGATTTTACTTGATTATAATGTTTATTTACAGTATAAAATAATAAATCTTACTGAACTCTGCATATAAAATTGTGGTAAAAAACCCAATGCAACCAAATAAGTTAAGTCAGGGCTTATCTAGACACTATTAAGCATTTTTAAGCATTTTTAATAAACTATGTAAAAGATTTCCAAAGCCACGGGCTTATCTGGGACTGCTGTGAAATGCAGCTCTCTCCACTGGGTTTAATCCAGAATCATGTGATGTTCTCAAAGGGTAAAGTCAAAGCTTGCTTGTAAACCATATCTTAAAAACACATAATTTTACATTTTTGAGAGAAAGAACATGGAATAACGTTTCACACTAACTGTAACTATGTGTCATAGTTAATACCCTACTAAATTACACAGAATTATTTAACCCTTACTCCAAGTACTTAAGGGCTAAAGAACTTTTAGAGTAGCAAACCCCATATAGGTACTAGGAAAACAGAAAATCTCTGAATTTGTTTCCTGTATTTTGATGACCCCTCCTATATTACCCCTTTCAATTATTTTACAGCATGTTTTTCTTTGCTATCACACATAACAGAACACATACAGTAATCAAGTTTTAATTTTTATGATAATTATTTTTTAAAAAGAAACTCATAATTGCTTACAGGACAGTAACGTAATAAAACTGTATCAACCAAAAGACACACACAGATTCCAATAGATTTCTCTCACCACTAGCAGATGTTAGATTTAAAAAACAAACAAACAAAAAAAAAAAACCACAAAAACTAGTTCTTCTAGTAATACTACATATGTTGGGAAAATGAACAAATAAAGATTATGAATGAGAATTTTCTCACTGGTATGTAGGATTACAGTTTAAACAAAACAATCTTTTTTTCTTTTTTTCTTTTTTTTTTTTTTTGTCCTCTACTTTTAGAAAGATTCTTAAATACAAAGGAAAAGCAGGAAAGCAGGATTCCTTTTCACAAATCATCCAGAAATATGTCTTCAGGGAGAAATTATACAATATTGCTATTCCTCATGCAAGAGCTTTTGAATGTTCTAATTCCTATCAGCAAAGCAAAGCTAATATGAGAGAGGAAAAAAGTAGCAAATTTTTGTTATATGAGAAAGAGATAATTTCCAATACGTATAAGGAAATAGACTTCTTGAAGAACACTGCATAAGGCTCTCACAAAGCAGACATTTGTGTTTGAAGTTTTATTTAGTGTCTTGTGGAGATGCATTGTGGGCATTTATGAAGCTGGATTTTTATCAGCATGTTTTAGTAAAGATTTACAAGCATTGGCATGATGGGGCCAGGAAGAGTATGCGGAGGGTTACTTCAAAGAGTGATGTCATGCAAAATTAAAACACAGGGAGAAGATATTAAAGAGAAAAAATGGTGAACATTCACAGGAACAGAGTACTGTTCAAATGTATCACTGCAATGGTAAACTCAGCATTAACTACCTAAGAAATCTGGCTTTCACTGAAGTCTGAATCAACAAAAACAACACCATGACTCAGTGATGAGGATCTCATCGGAGATTCTAGAGGCACAAATCAGACAAGCTCTTTGACTCTATTTCAGGTGGTAACAACAGCCAAAGCAAACAACATTAAAGGCAAGATAAAAGACATCCATTGGTTGTACTGGTCAGTAGATTTACACGTTAGTTGTTTAAATTGGCAAGTTTCTGTGGATAAATGCCAGATTATTCCATGTGTTTCATTGCTACAGCAATAGCATTGCTTCAGAAATTCCACAATATAATATAGCAGTAACTATTTTATGAGGACAATTTTGTTTTCTTCCTTGGATAATCATCATTGGATGAAGCTTTGTATGCTGGTATAAATTAATCATTCCACATTGGGTATCTAAGAAATGGAATAGAAACTTCTCTTTGTAGAATATCTTTGTCCTTGGCAGAGAAGGCAACTTAGTCCGCTAATGAGATAAAGAGGATTCTGGCATTTTCAGCCAGTACCTAAAAAGATCAGAGGTGTTGGTCTGCAATGTTATAAGATATGACATGATATATTATGTTAATAAAAGTTTGTAAAAAATTCCTAAACATACAGGTATGTTATAGTACAGTAAAGCACAAATATACCAGATATACAAGACAGATATAGTAGAGGTAAGACAATACTGACCAAGATTAATGTTCACCATAAGAGAAAATAGAATTCAATTGAAACAGAAAACTATAAAAACAGCCTGGAAGATCCAACCAGACAGATTGTAAATGCCTAGGTATTATCATTGCACTTAAGCTACAATTACATGCAATTGGAGACAATGGTTATCAGCATTGCACTATGTTGAACAGCTGAATCAGCTGTTACCATGAAATATCAAACAACCTAACCTTAAATTGCAAGAAAACTTTCCTAAACATCAACAAGCTCAGAAGAATTTAAAATTATTTCCAGTATGAAGGCAAAACTGTAGGAGTAAATTAGGATCTGAGAATTCATAAACAAAAGACTTTATTTTTGACAGCTCTATGTATGAGATGCATGTAGTTAAAGCATTTTTTTGTCATCTGCCTATTAATAATCAAGTAAGCAGAATGTGAAGGGCACTTTTACTACTTAACCTGTAGAGAAGCTGAGACAATAACACTAGCATACCTATACACCAGGATGCATAGGGCTAGAAAAATAGTAAGTAAGGCAGGTAGGGGATAATGCAAGTCATACCAATCACAGCTACACCTCTTGAATAAAGAAGCCACTAAACATAAATGCCCTAGCTGAGGCTCAGCTTGATGGGAGACCAGAAGCAAGAAGTTAATATATTGTAACAACCACTTCAAGGGTGGTCAGGTGTCCTTGGAGGTGACTTTTAGTTCTAGTT
Organism: Aramus guarauna; assembly: GCA_013400195.1. Classification (NCBI taxonomy): domain Eukaryota; kingdom Metazoa; phylum Chordata; class Aves; order Gruiformes; family Aramidae; genus Aramus; species Aramus guarauna. The sequence goes on from VXBL01006714.1 coordinate 66,950, forward strand.
TTTTGGACTGGATGCTGAATGCATTCCCATGGGAGTTTCCCAGTAGTTGATTAACAGGAGTGGCATTATCAGTGTCCTTGGAGTAGATGGCACATTTTGCCTGCTAAGGGAAAGGGGGAATTCTGCAGATATAGTCAGAAGGAAAATTGATGGCATGACAGTGCTATGATGTGTGAAAATAGCAAAGAACATAACATAATAAAACTAATAAAAATAAAATATGTTTAGTAAAGTGCATGATGGAATTCAGAAAGAGCATGAACACACCAATAATTACTACTGCCATTCTTCAAAACTCTTTCTTCAAGATTTAGCAATTTCATGATTTTCTCTTTGCAATCTATGTGCTTCTCCTTTATGCTTCTGAATCCTGATATTAAAAATAAATAAATATCTAAATACATTATAAGCATAAATGAAATTGATACTACTGTTTTGTTTCAAATATGTTTTTTTTCTATAAAGTGGGTGCATAATCTTATTTTCCTTTTCCATACTTACTTTATAAATCGTATTTTTGAAGATTTTACAGAAAGGGGACACTTAGTACAGCTTTGTTGCTGTTAGTCCAAACATGCAAAAAGAAAAGATCACTCAACCAAACAAACATCATCAACATGCATTCTTCTTAATTTGCAAAATTATACAGTTTATTTAGGTTTTTTTTTTTCCCTTCTTGAACACCATCTGCAGTATTTCAACCATGTAAAATGCTGTTTAGTGCCATAGGGGGACTTACATAATTTGCATTGAGTTTCTCTGAGAGTAGTACAAATGTTTTGTTATGACACGTTTGATCAAGTTAACTCTTACTATCTCATAAGACTAGCATCAGACACCGTAAAAAAATCTCTAGTCTTACTGTAGTTTGGGTGAAGTTGAAGGGAAAAAACCCTAATTAAAAAAACCTCCAGCATATTTGTACTAAGTTGTCTATCAAAAAAACTTTAATACTACGTAAATCAATGCAGACTGAGACCTTGTCTACCTGTGGGACTTACTACACAATAAGCTAGGATATGAATTTATTGGACACAAGTTGCCCTGCATTAACTTGACATGCAGAACTGTCCTTACAGCAGAGTTAATCAGACTAACTATGGTAAAATCAGACATCTACCTGAATTCTCTGCAATCAACATATTAACCTGTCTTTCATTATAAGCTTTTGTGAATTATCTTACACTTTTTAAAGGGTAACTACAATCACGTGGAGTATTCCTGGGAATTAGCTGGCAGACACTGATGTGCTACATTCTACTAGGGGAATTTTTTCATCTGTCAGTGACATTACTTTCCATGAATTTCTTCTTATCTCTCGAGATATGCCAGCTATCAAGAAAATATTCCTATCTATTTAAACAAGATAGCCTGAGATTCTGACACCACCTTTGGACTACCATAGCAGGCCATGAGGTTACATCTTAAACAGGCAGTGTCCTGTATCATAATATGGTGGAAATAGATATAAATGTATCTAATCTTGAAAGGGAAGGGATTAAACTCTTCTGGGTTAAACAGAGAACAGGGATAATAATTAATTACAAAAAATCTCCTGTGGCAAAACTGAGTGATTAGCATGATGCAACTCTCAAAAGCAAGCAAGGGTGATCTTGTACCAAAAAAGAGCCTTTTAATGGGTATGCCAAGGTTCTGCACCTTGCTTGTAAGGTTTAAGCTTAATTAGCAAGAGGTGTTCATGGTTTTTAAATGGCAATGGTTGTTACACATGTCAAGTAGAACTATTTGTTAGCAGCGGCAATTATTCTGTTACTGTGTCTAGTATTGATAATTTGGTATTGAAATGTGACTACAACAGAACCCACAGAGGCGTCATTCAATAGGAAAACTTCGTATTTCTTAGCTGTCTTGCTTTTTTTACCCAGAGTTTTGTTGAAGTATATCCTTCAGCTGAACCTAGGAAGAACTGAAATCATTCTCTTGCCTTAACAAAACACTACCCTACACTTTCAAGAGCAAAATTTTCTTAACCTAAATCTTAATAAGCTTTTCACTGAGGGCCAGAGTTAATATAGGTTGCTGTTTTCATTTTCATTGTTGGATGATATCCACAGTGTGTTAGGTGGTTCCCAAAACACAGAAACTATATTAAAGATTTGCTTTTATGAAACTCACTGAATTTGATAAGGAACAATCTAAAGACTGATCAATAACTCTAGTTCTCTAGGTTAAAAACTCATATAGAACATAGTTTTACGAATTTATCATAGACAAGGCTTCATTGTGTATTTATATCCTACCTTCTTACTTCCTTCTTACAGACTTAAGCATCAAATAATTAAGTGATATAAAAGTAAGCTGTGCAACAAATAGTTTTCCTGATAACATAGAACCATATTAAAATTGTTCAAAAGTGAAAATCTTCGAAGTTTAGGTGCAAATTCATAGAAAATGAGCAAGAGAGAGAACAACTGGTATTGGACAGTTAGGACTGGCTCTTGAAAATGGCTTGTTCAGTTTCAAGCCAAGCAGAAGCTTTTATCCTCACCTTCTTCAGTTCAGAAAATATCCTAATACTGAGATATATGTGCATGTCCCTCTTTCTACACCAGGTAACCTGTTCTGGAAAGAAAGTTCTTTCCCAGCATGTAGTATTAACAATTATATGTTGCCACAGAAGGCTTCAGATTCCACAACTACAAAACACATCTGCAATCCATCAATACCTTAGATGATGATGATAATAATAATAATAATAAAAATAATAATAATTAATTTACATTTTCTGAAAGTTTTAGGTGTAAAATTCTACATTAAGCTAAGCACTGACCAAATCAACTTGAATATTTATTTTGAGAATTAGGTAAATGCTTCCAGTTTATTTCAGATGGCTTTCTTCCTCTGCCTGCAGCTGTGAATGCACCCCGCAGCTATGAATGCACAGAGGATTTCCAAACTGCTGTCTCACAGGATGCAAGTATTCTGATAAAAATAGCATCATGAAATTAATATTATAGACAGAATCAGATCATGAACTGCATTTATAAAACACAAAAATTCTTTTTGTTTATGTTATACTAATTATGTCTGCAAAATCATTAAGGCTGCATTTAAATTTTTACTTAATTTGGTTATTTACTTAAAACCAAAACTTCCTAAAAATATTTATTCTGAGGCCGATGTTTCTGCTTCCAGAAGGACATCAAAGAATACACACAGTTGCATGCAGTGCAGTAATGTTCATGTTGTACAAGGTCATTAACACAAATTTTAATACATTGAAAATATTTTTGATAGAAACAGTAATCCAGTTTTAAATTTAAACAAGAATTTATGACTTAAATTTTTCCCAAAGCTGATATGAACTAGCCCACCAATATATAACTTTTCCAGTCACTTTCAACCAAAGTCATTGATTGGCTGTAAGTAAGATGAGAAGATCATAAGCATTAAAAGAGATTGAAGAAGGATATAGGACTGTGTGTGTGTCATTCTGAGTACATAACAAACTGTTTGGAGAAAAGAAAAATGTTTTAGAAGCTTCTGTTCTAAATAAGTACCTTGGAATTTACACTGCATGTCCTTTCTTATGGTGAAAATGAAAATATTAATAAAATTTACTGCTTTAGTATCAACCAAATTGAAAAGCAAAGCAAACCAAAACAAACCTTTATGGGCATTTGCAATTCATAGATATTACTAATCTTTAGTTTTGGGATTTGGGGTATTTTTCTTTACCTCTGAGCAGCACAAATCAATCAGGTCTGAAGTGCTAAGACAAAAATATTAGAAGCACAATTCTCTAATATTACCCATAGTGGATTGCTTCAGAACATATATTTCTGGTACAATAACACTGGTCACAATTTTTCTAATTTTTGTTTCTAATGCATCAGATCTTCAATCTGATCTGAGTAACAGATGATGACTTTTCATTGATGCTATATTTCTTCCAACTGCAAGTTAAATGATACAATCTCTCTTATTTCTTTCTAGTTAAACCTGTGCTGCAAAGGCATGAAGAATGCTCCTTTGACAATGTGGTGCAGTTAGAGCTCATCTATGTCTGCTTTGCTGGAATCCATAGAACAGGCTGCAACATCACTCCAGAAAAATGAGCTTTTGTCCAAGAGGGAGAGACAAGAAAAAGAAATAGGTCCTAAGTATAACATTTTAGATAAAAAATACAGACAGAAGTCTAAAAAATCTGTAACTGAAAGGATCAAAAGACACAGCGTATATGGTTCAAGAGCCCTCTAATACACCAGCCTGCAGTATTTAATCAAAATCACTATTATCATGGTCGTTAATGACCAACTTCAAGGAAAGTGTAAGAGGCATGTCTTAGTTCTTATTAATTTCCAGTTGAGCAGAACTTTTCAGTTATATCTGTTGGTGGTTTGTTTTGGTTTGTTTGTTTATTTTTTTCTTCTCTACAGAGTCTCTACTTCACAGAAATGCTTTTGTTCTTAGGTCTACTAATAGACCCAATGTCATCTATTCCATTTCATCTTATTCAAGGAATTATGTTTCTCTTTTTCTGTGGGCACATACTTCCCTCAAATTATTTTTTTCCAATTATGATGTTCTTCATTTTTCATTAATTTATTTCAGTCAGCTCAAAATTACCCATATTCACAGAAATGTGATAGAATATTATTTATTACAGAAACACAAAAATTGAAATTTGTGTTACTAGAGAGAATTACCAGCACAACTTTTTTCCTCTCTATTTTTCACATTTCACCTCTGTGTCTTACAATGAATGTGAGCTATTTTAGACCACTGTAGATTTTTGCAAGGAATCTTGAGTTATAGGGGAGGGGAGCTGAGTATGGTACATGCAATTCAAGTTTCCATTCAGGTCTGTCTGTGACAATAGGTTTACATGAAATCAAGTATCTAAGCCAACTTATACACTCTTTGGAGTAAGAAATGGTATAATTATTTCTAGCAGCTATTAAACTTTTATTAGACTGAATGTCTTTAATGAGTTTACCTTTTTCTCTCACTTATTTTTAGTATTAGTGCCCATTAAGAACACTTTCAAATACAATTACTGGCACTTCTCCTATTTTAGAAACATCAACATCATTTTACATTCATTAACTCTGACATTTACTACCTGAATAAATCAAGGACAGCCAGGACAATAAAAAGGCCAGTAACATAGCTGTGGTACCACAGAATGCATCATGGGCTTCAAAAACTTAGAAATTGAGGAAATATTTGGTGGAGAGCCAATGCCAATCTCTGTGCTAGATCAGCTCTGCTATTAGAATTGTTCAAGACCAATTTTAAAGTGACTGTGTGATAGCTGTATGGTTGACTAGATGTACAAAGAGCAAAATTGCTGACCTGCAGATCAGCTGTCGAAACGACTTCATCACTTGGTCCTGCAGGACCACAGGTTTGTGTTTAAATCTGGGAGAAAGGTATACTCTTAAACATTTGTAAGAGATTTAACCAGGGTATCTGAGACCCTTCACATCATGTGACACTTAAGTCCTAACCCTGAAAGTGCTTGGAATACAGTCTTTCCACCAAAATAGTGAACAACTGTCCATACAATTCAGATGATGTTACATTAGTAGCAAAATAATCATGGCAGTCCTGCTAGTATTCGTTGACTCTAGCTAAATGCAGATGACCTGATGCAAGTATTTGTGTGGTTGTTAAGCACTATTGTGCTTTCTCTAGTAAGTGTTCTAGCTCCAGAGAATTGCATAAACATTGCATTGCATTGCATGAGACGTTGTAGCAAACCAAACATGGTATAAGTGCTTCATTTGCAAAGTTAACTATACAGAGGTTAGCAAATACCTAAAATTGTTCTCTTCTTCATATATATTGCAGAGAGCATTCTCAAAAGTATAAATGACATTTCCTGACACATCAGGGCAAACTGATGGTACTTGGGTAGCAGACTGAGGTATGAAAAGATGAATGAAAAAAATATGCAAAATTTGAGGCTGCAGAACATGTCTTCAGACAAATTAAGTTCATTCGGATATGCAAATTTCTCATCTCTCAGTCAATAATGCACACAACACAGTGTTGAATCCCATGTTATCACATTCCATGCATTGATCCAGTTCTTCAAAAGTAAACTCTTATTACAGTTTGGAGAAAACATTTTTAATTACCTCATGTTATGGATTACACAGGTAACCACATGATGCTCTTCCAGTACTGTTCTATCTGTGTCAACAGTCATTGCAATTACTGAGGGATAGAGCAACTCATAGGGAGTGAGTGATCAGAAGAAATTAATATTTCATGCTGACACGACACATAAATATCTTCCAACTTCTGTGAGAAATCAACTTAGTCATAGCAAGAAAAAAGAAAAAAAAAAGAAAAAAAACCCACAAAAACCCATAAATGAGCTATCAAAAGCAGACAAAGAAAGAAAAAGGAAGAAAAAAAAAAAAGAAAGAAAACAATTAGGAAAAAAAAAAACATTTCTTTTAATACTTCTCTGTTGTAAGTAGGGTATTTTTATAACACAAGCTATCTTTTACATACAAAACATATTCTTCTCCTTTAAGAAAAAAAGATTTTTTTTTTTTAAAAAAACATAGTGGTTTTTTGTGACATTTATTTTGCAAGGTAAGATCATATGAATGCCAAAATCCAGGAATTTGTAAGCTGTCATTAGCTACAACAATCTGGGCTGTATCAAAAAAAGCATGACCAGGTGATTCTGCCCCTCTACTCCGCTCTCATGAAAAAATACTGGCGAGTACTGGAGAGAGTACTCTCATGAGAGAGTACCTGTAGTACTGCTCCAGTTCTGGNTTACTCAGGTGTAATTACCAGCTTGTCTCAACTGAAAAGATAGAGATGGACTGAGAAAGAGTGACCAGTGTTGATGATGTATCCTTTCACAGTCTGCCTCCCTCAACACAACCCTTACCTAGAACTTTGTGCAAACTTACTTCAGGCAGGTTTTAAGATGTCAAGCGAAAAGATCAACCCCACGACAAGTGTGCAGAGTCCATTTGTTTGGATGCAGACATGTGCACCAGTCTAAGAGGCAGAGGCACAAGTGCTGGACTTTGCATTGTGTTGAAGTGTTACACCCTCAGAAACTTGTCTTTGTCTTGAGTATACTTCACTGCTCACAAGACTATGGGATAAAGTCAAAACGACAAAGAATAGAGATGAAGTATAAAAGTTACCCACTTGATTACCGACAAAGAATAGAGATGAAGTATAAAAGTTACCCACTTGATTACTCAGTGGCAAGGTCTTGTGGCCACCATTACCTTCTCCCTTTCCAGATACCAAACACCCTGACTATTTCTGGCTGCATATAGGGTAAAGAGCATCTCTTAGTTTCATAAATCTCCCCGCGCCCCCCACCCGCCCCATGCCCCAGTATCCCTGATGACATAAAAGTTTGTTTCTTACATTTGCTCCTTCAGTTGAATGCCTTTTGCTGCTGTTATCCTTTCACGTGATCTCAAAGTTAATGAAATCCGCTCCCCTTTGTGGAAGTGTGCTAAGAAGTTCCATTACAGATACTACATAAATGCACAGAGACTATTTGGCACTGAATACCATTTCAGCTTAATCTCTGTGTTGTTTGTAATATAGCTTTCTGTTAATGAACTATTTGAAAAAGTAAGTTTCATTAAGAACACTATATAGGGAAATAGAAGACTTAGAAAGTGATGATACTTCTACTTTGTGAAGAAAAAATTAAGGAGAAATTTAGACTGTTTACATGCGCATTAGATATTATAGCCCTAAATTTTGCAGTTGTTTTATGCTGCGCAGTCTGATAAACACAAAGGCAGAGCTAAAGAATTCTAAGCTTCTCCAGTCATTATTCAGTTAGTATGAGCTCTAGCTCCCCAGAGAAGTCACTACTAATGCTAACCTGGAGACTGCTAGTTCAGTTAAAAAATACATTGCAATAAAGATGCAATCATAAAAGAAGGAAGAACTTCATGTATGTATTTCCTCAATGTTTTCTTCATTTTTTCCCATCATTCTTACTATCTGACATAGTTTAGATGAGAGATAGAGCTGTTATCTGTTGCCTAGAAAACCAAAGAGTTTTGTTAAAACATTAAGCAACAGTGCAAACACTTTACAATTTTAATCACTGATAGCGCAACAGTACTTAGTTCTAGCACCTTGTTTCTAAATTCTCCCACTAGTATGGACATCATTTCCTTTTAAAAATTACATGTATTTTGCTATGAATGTTAGGCTCTTAAAAGTGTTTATTGAATTCTCAGTTTTTCATAAAAATAGAGCAAGGCTAATATTTTCTAATAATTTCAGATAAACAGACCAATATCTTTGGAGGTTATAGAAGTCCTAAATCCAAAGCTTCAATAATATAATCAAACTTGGAAACTCCAATATTTAGCTTTCATTGGAGTAATGAACTTAAAATCATAGAATCATTTAGGTTGGAAAAGACCCTTAAGATCATCAAGTCCAACCATTAACCTAGCACTGCCATGTCCACAAATAAACCACGTCCCTAAGTATCACATCTACACATCTTTCAAATACCTCCAGGGACAGTGACTCAGCCACTTCCCTGGGCATGCCCTTCCAATGCTTGACAACCCTTTTGGTGAATAATTTTTTTCTGAATATCCAATCTAAACCTCCTCTGGCACAACTTGAGGCCATTTCCTCTCATCCTATCACTTGTTACTTGGGAGAAGACCCCAACACCCACCTGGCTACAACCTCCCTTCAGGTAGTTATAGAGAGCCATAAGGTCTCCTTTCAGCCTCCTTTTCTCCAACAGGACACTTCAAATAATTTTTAAGCTTTCAATAATTATCAAGTAAATGTGATCATATAATAAACCAGTCCTGATGTGAAAATATTTGTTAAACCACTCACACATCTTCAGCAATGGGATAAATGTGAGATCACTGCATTTCATATAACTTAAGACAGTCGATATTGTATATTCCAAGCATAAATATTAGTTTTGGGAAAAAAACCACCTTCCTTAATTTTCTTTATAGATGTCATATTTACAGTCATGACTAATATTCCTTACATAAGTGTTATGTATTTACAAATGTAACATGAAAATAAGATGTAGAAATACAAGCAAAGGATATTACAGAAATCAATCAAATATGAGATTATCAAAGGTTTCTATTCAAATATTTATTAAAACAAACAAACAAACAAACAAACAATCCAACCCAGTGAGAAATACCAGTTGTTTCTAGGAATATTTGCTGGAAGGGTAATTTAAAAAAAAAAAAAAAATCATTTTATTGTGTAAAATAGTCAATAAATTGAAGTTTCGAACACGGAATTAGTATTTAGCTAAAAGAATAGAGTTTTCTTCTCCTTCCTTTCACCATCAACTGCAGTGTAAACCCCAGCATCACACAAGACAACTGTGAATACACAGTGCAAACCATATTCACCTTGACAAACAGCAAATAACTTCAGGCACAAGAACTGATGGAAGCATTTTAGAATATTCAGCTAATTGCAGATTATATTTCAGTGCATGATTCAGGAAATGAGAATGATCAATGGAGAAGGTGAAGGCTGATGATATTTAATAATTTTTTGTTTGTTGTTTTAGACTTTTTCTCAGAAAATAGCTCAGGTGACTTTATGTTTTAAAAGTGTAATATTTGCTTGCAAATGTGAAAAAATCTCTCTAATCTGTACAATAAGCAAATATAAAAATAATTCATATTCAGAAGTGACTTAATTTTATCTGAAAATAAGTATTAGCAGGTACAACAAACTAGATCATCAGAATTTACTTTAGAGCAGAAACTTATGTTCTCTGATAGTATCCAAAATTTCTGCAGCAGAAGAGGGTGTGCCAACTAACAGGGACAACATTCTCCACAGAGAAGCAGTCAAACAAGCATGAAACCAAGCAAGCGGAGGATGCTATCTGCAGTATGTAAAACTCTTATTGTTCTGAAAGTTGTGCAAAACCTGTGATCACCACTAACATATGGCACGTACCTGCAAGCACTGAGTATCAGTGATTCTCGTCAATGTTTTTTCAAGTATGGAAACCATATAAAACATTCATGAATTTTCATACATATTTATAAACAGGTTATCTACTTTTCACAGTAATAAGTTAGACTACAAAGGTAAAAAATAAACTTCACAGTACTTTCCTCTCTTCTGCAGTCTTTTCCAAATGAAAAGATGTTTGAAAACTATACTGTCAAGCTCACTGATGTGAACCAATATGCAAAAAACATGTTCTTGCTTAAATATACTAAGTTTTTTCATTCACTGTAGACTGCGTATTTCTGTGTCCTCCTGACTTTACACATGTCCAAGATGCCAAAAACATTCAAGAAAAAAAAAGGAAGTAAAGATCAGGGAGAGAAAGATCACGTATACTGTAGGGAGAAACAGTGCAATATGTGGTGACAACTTCTCTTTGGGACTGCAGTGCTTCCTGGATATGTTATAAAATAGTGTAATCACAAAAATAACATTACGAAATGTTTGTAGGTAACTGCTCATTTCAAATCCATAAAAGAAAGGTATTATTTACATGACTTTTGTGGTGACAGACATTATTTCATACACATAAGAGCAATGGTTATTATTGCAGTTCATTTCTATGGTTGGGTATCATTTTAAGCAGATGCTATTTAGTGCTGAAACAGCTATTAAAGGCAGCCATGCATGTAAGTGTTTCTGTGGATCGATTAGCGAAAACTGCTCACTCTACTGATGACTCTGTGACCTTTACACTGAACTTTTTTCTCTTTCCCTGTCAAACTAGTGTTTGAGCTACTTGCTTGGCTATGCTGAGAGATCCTAGAATTCACCAATTAGCTGAACTTGATCTCCGGTACCTCACCTTTGCTGCTCCTGTTTTACTGGTGCCTACACATAGTAGTGCTTCTAGGAAAAAAAAAAAAAAAAAAAAAAAAAAAAAAAAAAAAAAAAA
>VXBL01006714.1:85436-106739 GCA_013400195.1 Aramus guarauna
TGAAGGGACTGTGGCCCAAGGATAAGTCCATGCTGCAGCAGGTACACCTTGAAGCATCAGTGGCTGTGCATGAGGTCATGCTGGAGCACCTCAAAGTATGTGGCCATGGATGAGTCCATGACAGAGTAGATTTACTTTTGAAGAAACTGTGGCTGTGGGTAAGGCTACACTGGTGCAGGTGTATCTCTAAAGGGATTATGGTCCATAGATAAGGCCACACTGGAACAGGTGCACCTAAAAGTGACTGTGGCTGTGCATAAGTCTATGCTGCAGCAGGTATACCCCTGGAGATACTGTGGCTCATAAATAAGGTTCTACTTGGAGCACCTACACCCCTAAGGGACTGCAGTCTGTGGATAAGTCCAAGGTGGAGCAGTGGCAAGGGGAGTAGTTCATAGCAATGTTAAACCTGATGACCTGGTCCAAAGGGACCAGGGGTGGAGTTTGTAATGGAAATACTTTTACATTTTTGTAACCTATGATTTGAGTTGCATGTTATAGGAATTACTACAGCAGGAAGTACCTGGACCAATGGATGACAAACCTTACAAGAAGGAGTGCAAGCGCAGCAGCGACTTGACCTGAGCTGGGTTTTGTGCTCAGTAATTCCACACAGCACACTACCTCTCCTGTCCTGAGTGATGACCATAACAGATGGAGCCCAAAGTCACGGACTAAATGAGATTTTGTAGACAATGGACATTTTGTGGAAATCTGTGAACTTTTATGGACATTTTACAGACATTTTACGGGGTGGTCTATAGACTAAGGGAATGATACATGTGTATATATTAAAGAATAAGAAGGTATGGTGGTTAATGAGGTTGTCCTGGATAGTGTGATACCTGAGCATGACATAAATGGGGGTATAAGGGGTGGAGAATGTGCTGATTTTGGCTGGGATAAAGTTCATTTTCTTCATAGCAGCTATTATGGGACTATGTTTTGGTTTTGTGTTGAAAACCACTTTTCATAATATAAAGATGTTTTCATTATTGTTAAGCAGTGCTTACAGAGAGTCAAGGCCTCTTCTGCCTCTCACACTACCTGACCAGCGAGTAGGCTGGGTGTGCACAAGAAGTTGGGAGGGGACACAGCCGAGAAGCCGACCTCAGGTGACCAAAGGGATATTCCATACCATTCCGTACCATATATGCTCAGCATATAAAGCTGGGGGAAGAAGAAGGAACAGGAAGGGGCATTTGGAGTGATGGCGTTTGTCTTCCCAAGTAAATGTTACAAGTGATGGACCCCTGCTTTCCTGGATATGACTGAATACCTGCCTGCCCATGGAAAGTGGGGAATGAATTCCTTGTTTTGCTTTTCTTGTGCGCGTTACTTTTGCTGTACCTATTAAACTGCCTTTATCTCAACCCAAGAGTTTTCTTACTTTCACTCTTCCCATTCTCTCCCCTATCCTGCTGTGGGGGGAGTGAATGAGCAGCTGCATGGTGCTTAACTGCTGGCTGGGGCAAAATGACATATTTATTTGTTCTGAAGTTAGCACTAGAAGTGACTATTAACATGAGTCTAGCTCAGCTGAACTCCAGAATACATTCTTGATCTCTACAAAACATTGTGGAACTTTCTTTTTTCCAAATGTTAGAAATCTTTCCACTCAAAGGGAGGAAAAGGAAAGTGGCAGGACAGAACTTGGAGAACGTGAGACAATTCCAAGGACTATTCAAAAGACGATAAGTGCTGGGGCTATGTGGAGTCATGGAAGAGACTCATGGTAATTTGTGAGATGTGATATTTCTTTCTAGCAATGGGACAGGGAAGAAAATGGTAATATCTGATGCACAATCCCAACTCCCATCTTGGCCAGAGGAGCTTTTCTTCTCCACTGCTAAATGTACACTTTATGTGTAGCTGGGTGTGGCAGATGACTATGGAAAGAAGGAAAGAGAGACACCAACCACAATTTCAGATGAAGAAGATACTGTGCCACTGCTGTGAACTCCTAGCAGTCATTGAAACAGACCCCACGCTACTCTTCCATGTATTCATAGCTCTCAGTTTCCACAATTTTACCCCTCTCAGATATATTCCTCCAGTCTGCCTGACATCATTTCCTTAATAAATTCATGTCCAGTCACCAGACAGGAAGAAGACTGGAGATGTTTTCAATTTGCTAGACTATGGTTTAAGTAGAGGCTACATCACTTGCTTGTCACATTGGGTCACTCACTACCCTGCCCAAGACAGCAAAAGCTATCTGATTTTCTAGGACACCTTCTCTTTTGATTAGGGTCAGAGGCAATATCATTCCTGTCCTTTCTTCGTCACTAAAGTACCTAAACTACTGACATTAACTTCCAGAGTAGGCTGAAATGAATCCAGTTGATCTTCCTGCAATAAACTCAAACATGCAGATGAAAATATCTTTATGTGTTAATGTGAGCAACCATAAAGATGGCCTGGTTAGAAGGGCAAAATTACTCAACAGAACAAATTGCATGCTAAAAAATAGTGACAGAGAAAGGCCTGCCAGCCTGCAACTTCAAGCTTGGGGACTAGGCCTGTGAACCAGAAACATACTTGAAAAGTGCAGCTGGCCTCTTTGAAGTGCAGCCAGGGTACTTAGAAAATGGAGACATCCTGAGATACCACCAATAAGCTCAAAAACAAGGGACTGTAATGGCAACTTTTGTCTGAGAAAGTGGAAAACTATCTGGAAAAATAAAATTGCACTGAAAGAATAGAAAATGTCATCAAATATTGGATGTTACAGGTGAAAAATAGAAATTAACAGTATTTATTGATTGCTTGAAGTAGGATGTCCTGAAACCTCTTATTGCTCTATATTATGAAAAGAACTTATTTTTTATGCAAAATGGAGCCTCTCTATCTCTGTGAGAACTTCCTGGTTGAATTCCACATGAACCTTCTACAAGTTCTTGGACTCCGTTTCATGGATCATTTTTGAAGTGAGACTCTGCCTCTTGTTGGTTCAGTCTGTTGTCCCTCCTTTTGGGGATATTTTGGTCCACCTCTGGCATCAGTTTGTCTTCCCCCTTTTGGGATTTTTTGGCTCCTTCTGAAATCTAATTTGTTTCAAATCCATATTATATAAATAATACTTATTTGCTATACAACAGTAAAGAAAATGGGTTCAGGAACAAGAACAGGCTCTGGCACCTACTGTCATGTAAAAGCCTGTGTCCAGACCTTTGAAATTTCTTGTCTTCCAGAAGAGGCTGGGCAGATATCTATTGAGACATTTTTGCTTGTGCTAAATTCTGAACCCTGTCTGGCAATTTGAAATGCATTGTCTTTTTCGTATTCTCTTGTATTAAAAATAATGAAGATCACTTCAGTCCCTTTTTTGACCTGTCTAAAGCTGCTTGGATGCATTTCCGTTCTCAGCTTACATAACATCATGTGGCAATGAGTTCCACAATTTAATAGCATATTATTTCAAAACCTTCCTTTAAATAAAAAATATCTCTTATATTAATAAAGGTAGTGATTAATAGTATCTTACTCACCTTTTCCATGCAACATGCATTTATGTAAATTTCTATCAGAATTCCCTCAGTTTTCTTCTTTTAACTTCAATGGTGTAATGTGTTTATTCACTCATTAGTTCCTATAGAAATTACTTTTATCATCTTCTCTCCTTTTTCTAGATTTTTGATACATAGCACAGAGAAGGGACAGAATGACATACAATATGATAATTACCAGATATACCATGAGGTATTTAAGTTGCAAAACTATATTTTTATTCTGTATTTATTCGCTTCCAAATAAAGGACCATATTTGATTTGCCTTTGCCTATTTGCCTGTGATTTGAGCCACTGTAACAGACAAATCTGATTCCAAGTGCTCTCCTGTGCATGGCTATAGCTAGTTTTCTTCTTAGTAATCATAAACTTAATAGATAATTCCCCAAGGTGCTAAGCACTGTAGTCTGATCTGGCAAACTAACCTTAAACTCTAGACTATGTTTGAACATTTAATTGGAATAAAACCTGTTTTCAGCAGAACTGAACACACAATGCATTAATTTTAGGCAATTTTTATTTATTCACAAAATTACCAGACTGTAAATAATCTCAACATTCTCAATGTTGAGTGTTGTGAATGTTCTTACTTTTCCTAATATTTTTGCAAAAACCCGCTGAAAGTTCCATTAGAGACTAACTTGGTGTTATTCAATCAGGTCTTTTCAGCCACATATCTCACAGCTATCATGCTGACAAAACATGCTCTTTTAGGAGCTTTGAGACACTGAATACCCTTAATTTAGCATCTGCCAGGTTCAGGTGGCTGTATGTGTAACAGCAAGCCTGCTTATCTATCAAGCTTCTCAAATGTATTCTGTTCTGAAATGCTTTGATTTTCTTTTTCTAAGAAGAAGAATACTACGCTAAAATACTGGCTTAATTAAAACAGAACCACCATATTTTGAGAAACCTGGCAATATGATGGAATCCAATGATTTTACTTAATATGCTACTGCATTCACTTGAAATATATTAATGATTATCATCTAAAAGGCTGAAGCCTTGCACCAACTACCAGTAAATGTATCTTAAAAAAAGTAGATGCATGTACAGCATGAAGAAGAATAAGCAATGAAATTCAAGATCCACATAATTTAATAGGAATGACATTATGGTTATATTTTTACTGAAACTACATTAATTTGTAACAGTATTAAAAATTAGGAATTAGCATCAGCCTGACACAGTTTTCATTTTGGTTCTCTAAAGGATAGAAGGAGAAAAGTGTATTTTCTTTTTCTCTTGTATTTATTTAATGACTTTTCTGTGGCCACCATACATTCTGAAAAAATAGCAATTTTGTATGTCGTCAAGTCATTATGTAGTTCATCCCAATGAAGGAAAACTAAGCATATAGGTCATGCACTATAATAAACTTTCTAGGAAAAGGAAACATATAAAACAATGTTTCCATTTTAACCCAGCAAAAAATGTATTGCATTTTGAGTATTCTGTGTCAAACTTTCAGGTAGTATCATCTGTAGGCCCTGACAACAAGTGAATCTGTCTTGACCCATGCAGGGACAAACTGATAATGAGGGAATGTTGAGGGAATGTTGAGGGAATGTCACAGACATCCGTCTCGGCCAAGGACAGAACCCGCGGAGGCAGGGTACCGTCTTGTGAGCCCTTTCCCCTGTTCCTGAAACATGCAGACAAAAGACCATCCGTGTCCTGTGTGTGCGTGCCCGTGAAAGTCCATCACTCAGTCGACCCTGAAGTGTGTGTGTGGGGGCACAGTGAGACCCCCAAGACCCCACAACGCACTGACTCATTTCTGGAACATTCCTGAGCACATACTGTGCCTGCTCAGTGATGACAGACCCCTGCCTACGCGAAGCATTTTGGGTTATAAAAATGGGAAACACAAGATTTCAGTGCACACCCACCACCTGAGGACTACAACTACAAGCAGAGAACATCACTGGATCCAAGGGTGGTGATATCTTTTCTCTCTCTCTCTCTCTCACTCTCTCTCTCTCTTTGTCTTTCTCTCTTTCTTTTCCTCTCCATGACTCTCTTTGTCTCTAACTTCATTTTCAGCACCTTAAGATAATATTGTTGCAAGTTTTGCTAAGCCATTACCTCTTGTAGTTCTGCTAAGTTTTAAGTATTGTTATACATTTTGCCAAGCCACTAACTTTTGTAGTTCTGCTGAGCTTTAAATAAATTTGTGAATTGTTTGAACCTCTAGAGTAATTGTCATTAGTCCTGATTACTGTGTAGATAATTTAAAAGTTAACCTCACCCTAACCCACTGAGTGGGACGGGACATCATCAAAGTTCTAAGTTCTACACGGCCTTACCATCCATGATCAACTTCTTTTCCTATATCCACAAAGGGGAAGATAAAGCACACCTGGGGTCTGTTTGAATATATATGTTATGTCTCTCCAACAATTTAGATAAAAGAAATGTGTGCTCGAGAAAAGAGAGTGGTCTACTTAAACACATTCCTTAAGCTTAGTGTTTTGATAAGGAGGGGTTCTTTGAAAAGCTGCTTCTATTTCCTGATCTCCTTGTCCTTAAGGGACATCCTTTTCACATTAAAATTGAACCTACATGCAGTGATCTACCTATATTTTCACATATTCAAGCACTTGATAACAAATTGTTAAGGGAGGATTAGTCCAAACATCTTTCCATAGATTCTTTGATGCTGTTGTTTTTTTAAGACACTGAATAATGAAAGAGGAAAGCAGCTGAATCCAGAGGTGACTTAGGTCATTACTAAACAGCTTTCAAAAACCTTGTCATAAACACATCTTAAGGATGGATGATCTTGAAGCTGCAAACTGAAAATACTGATTCATATACAAATTCTCCTACTCTTGAGTCAGTCTTTACTGTGTTCAGATCCCCAGTACTAAATATTTTGTCTCATCTATTATCTGCAATGTTCATTTAAAATTCAGGTTCTTTCAGTATGGGCTGCTTCTTACTATGTTTTAGTTCTGTACTTAACAAAATGGGACTCTGATCTTACACTTGGGACCTCTCATTGCCACCATAACACAAGTGGGTAGTAATAAAAATAATGTATTCTACTATATGTTTAATAGAAATCATAGTAAAAAAAATTGAGCAATTGCTAATATTTTGTTTTGTTATGTCAGAATATACAATCAAGCTTTGTTACTTTTTAATGTACAATAATATTCTGCTTTTAATAGGACTGTCATGGAGTTTTTTAGATAAGATAACTCTTTATTATCTCTTCTATAATCTTTTTTAAAATTCAGGATCAATACCTCCCTGTATCCCTGTGTCCTGTATATTTCTGTTGTGTTTGAGTACTCATACAATACATAGAAATGTCTTCAAGAAGAATGAGTGTATTTTAAGTTAGCAAGACATTGAACATTCAGCTTGCACCTCAGAGACAGCTGTAGAATGCCTGACTTCAGCTTAATCTACCATAATTTTCTTTCCTTAACCCAAAGACACAGGGAAATAGTGATTAGTTAAAGATGTTCTGAAGTTTGGAAAGTTGATGTAATTCTTAAATCATAGTTTGGGGCAAAGTTACATGACAAATGCAGCTTATCACATTGTTCCACAACTTATCATTAGGATATTATCACATAAATCTGGACCATATATCAATATATTTCTAAACAGGCATTTTTCTTTTAGTCCACCAAATCCATTTTATATACAACTTAAGCTGGCCTCTGCAGCCCTTTAAGAAGCAGTGATCTTGATCACATCATGCTATGTCATGTGAGATGGCTGTTGAACTTTTTTGAAGATGACAGAAATAATCTACACTAACATAACAGTTTTCTTTCTGTTTCTTATGCTTTCCAATGCTGTAAAAAATCTGCAACACTGTAAAACATAATATGTCATAGTACACTAAAGCATGAGGAAAGTGTGATATGCAAAGCTAACTCATAGTCCTTTAAAAGTCTTTAGTTATAGTCAATCCTACTGGATATGTATTTAGAAAAAAAATGACAAAGCTATTATGAATTTCATAAAAAATCCACAGTTTAAAATCCAAATTTGTTTGGAGAATTTAAAGAAACAAGCATAGAAACAAATCATACAGTGGTGTATGTTTGGAATAATACTGCAGCAATGTGCTATGCTGAAAATCATCAATATTAAACCTAAATACTTTTGATATAATTTTTTCTAAGAGAACATCCTAGTCACTAAGGATGAGTTTCAGCATCTTATTAACTACTGTCTAGTGTATGCACAAACAAAAACAGTGAATGAGCATACACAATCAAGTTCCATTTTTAAAAGTGACATAGATACAGTGGGTAGATTGTAAAATATGCTTGGGTGCCTAACAATTCATTTTTTATAAAGACTTCTAAAATATTTTGATACCTAACTCCCATTGGTTTCATACAGTAATTAGAGACTTACAAATTATTGTGGTATCTGTGCTGTGATGAACTGAGTCTAAACCCTAGGTATACATGAAAAATACACCCACATAAGAGAATATAAGCAAATTCCTTATAAAAAGTAATTCCTTCTAAAAAGCTACTTCCTTTTCTGTTTCATTCCTGCTCCCTCTCAAAGAATTTTTTAATTTAATTTGCTAAAGTAGATAAAGTAATGTGTCATTTAACACAGTAAATCATATCTGACTAGAGGAATCCCAGGCAAAGAACAAATTAACACAGCTACACTGAAGCAAAATTGCTTATGAATTTGGACACTAAATTAATGTAATTTTAAGATGAAAATGAAATCTGAACATAAATGTTGAGTCATTAGGTCAATGGCAACAGTTAAAGTGTCTACTGACTGACTTACAGGCAGAATCATAACCACAAGGCCAGTCACAGGATGATAAATTACAAATTACAAATCATAATTCAGCAATATTTGTCAACAGTCTGCATACTACACCTAGCTTTTCAAAATAAAATTTTCCAAGTTGCCTTTAGAAAAAAAAGAGAACAACATGTATAAGTTTTGTATATAAATACCTAAATCAGTTTATTCTGTATATCCAATCTCTAGCATTTAGTAGCTGTGTTTCAGTTCAGATTCTTCTTTTTGATTTTCCCTAAGCAGTATTAAGCAAAATCTTTCTGTCAGTACAACACATTTGCTTCAATATTACACAAATATTACACAATCTAATTTTTGCAACACAAATAGGGGAAAAAAAACCCACAACAAACAACCACCAAACAAAAACCACCAAAAAAACCCAAAACCCTAAGTCAGCAATATGGTCTGAAATGTGGAAATGATGGAAACAAAAAATTCACTCTAACAGCAATATTTCCCAGTGTTGTGTATGGTGCAAATGTGGGCAAAGGTTAACTGAACCTGGATCCTGCATATATATTCTGGCTTTATCCGATCGAATTATAATTCAATGTTACCAACATCATATCATGTTGAAGTTTCTTAACTTTGTTTTTTCTTTCTCTAAACCCAAATAAATTAGAATAATTAGGACTAAATTCTGTTTAATTTTCTATATTTTTTGTGCTTTCAGAAGATAATACTTTTCTCTCTGAAATTGTAGAGGCTCTCTCCCCTCAGACAATGAGTTATTTTGCTGTTCCCTATGCTACAGCAGGAGAAAAGGAAGGAATGGCAGAGATAAACAGCTCTGTACTGAGCATGTTCTGGCCTTTAGGCACATGGCTTACTGTTAACTTTGCTCTTCTTTTTTTCTCTTTTTCTCCTTTTTTTTCCCCCTACCTGCTTCCCCCCGCCAACCCTTGCCAAAAATGGGCACACTGACTTAGTTTTAAGACCTTCAGTGCTCTGAACTTCAAAAACGCTGGCCACATTAATTAGCTAAGTACAGATTCAATGAAGTATTTGATCGTGAACATCCAAACTAGAATAACTTTGAAAATTTACATCTTTTAAGCAATATTTCAACCTTTTTGCAATTATTGTTTCAAGAAGAGTTGTACGGGACAGATTTGCCAAAAATAGAATCTATTTAGTAGATATCAGTGAAAGAATATTCTTCCACAAGTTAAAAACAATGAAACTAACATGGATGTGCACAAGAAACATATACCAACTTAAAATCAATATTCTGGATTTCCACACAATTTTACTCCCATAGAAAGTAATTCAGTTTAGGTTTATTCTCTGTATTTCTTTAAAGTTACATTTAAAAAGTTTAAAGTTACAGTCTAAAACATTCAATGCTTGCAAAACTAACAAAATTTAAAGCCTATTGAAGTATGTATTGTCCTTGTTTTACTGTTTTTTCTGAACGTCTCAAGATTTTTGTTTCCTGGAACTAATTCCTGTGGTACAAGCACTATAAGGTACTTTGAAACATGCCAAATGCTTTACCAACTTTTTACTTACATTGACAATTTTGCATGTAGTATCTAATTCTTCTTTTTTTTTTTTTNTGTTTTTCAAATTATCTAGACACAAGGTTGTCTGTTGAAACACATGATTTACATACAAGTCAGTTTTCAAAATCCAACTATCTTTCAATTCAGACTCTAAACAGGAACTGTTCTAGGAACATCTTTGAGATGGAAAAAAGTGGAAATAGAAGACACTGAAATTCTTTGGGTGTTAATATATACAAATCATATTATAAGAAAGTGTGCTAGTAGTAAATCAAGTTAGTCTAGAATTTACTGCAAATTGGTTTTTCAGCTCATGTCCAGATAAAACTTATAAGCATCATAACATTTCAGAAGATACTATATAGCTTGTCTAATTGGCTGCCCATCAAATTAACAAGATATTAACCCAGTGGTCAGTATTATATTTACATCTAGACTGGTAAATGTCAAAATGAAAGCATGGATGCTTTGTAATTGTAAAGAAACACAAAGGAAAATTATTATCTGCATTTAACAGATGGAGAAACTGTTCCAAAGAGATGGAAAATAAGTTGGCAATTGGCAGTCCAGTCTCCATAACAGGAATTAAAATCTGTCTCAGGTAAGTTGCTGTCCTGTAAATTACACAGTCAACACAATAGGCCTATTCTGACAGCATTTTTTACAGCCTACATCCTGGGAATAATAATTTTCCTCTTTAGCCTTCTTTTAGAAAAAAAACAGCAGACCCAAATGCAAAGTTCAGCTTCTGCTTTTGCAGACTTTAATAGTTTTTGATTGCTGATGCACGTACTTTGCTCATTATAAATTAAACAAGGGAGACAGATTTCTACCTGAAGAAGCATGTCTGTCAAATGTGTGGTTAGCATGGTGTTTTTCATAAAATTCTGCTATGGATGGCTAACATGCTGATTAATGGATTTTAAGGACAAGTTTGCAGTTTTGAAGGATAAGTACTCTTTCTAATTTAGCGACCAAAAAATTGTAAAGATTTTTTTCCTCCTGCAAATGTATGCACATTTATTTAGAGTTGGTATATTAATAAATGACAACTGCTACAGAAAGTAGTCTACCATTAAATTAAATACATTTCATGACCCACTCACTCAAAATGCATTATCTTTTAATATATTATGCATGCAAATATGACACTACATAAGTGACAATCTTAAAGTCCTGTGCAAAAATGAAAACCTCTGATGAGTTAAAATAACCTTGAATTATTTACAAAAATTTACTGTTTGATAATGTTATAGTATTCTGTAGTTGGTTTAGAACTCAAACTCTTTAAAGAAAAAGAAAGAGCAAAGGCTGTTTGACTATACATCAGAAATTATCAACAAAGCATAATTAGGATATTTTAGTGCAAGATATAGGGCCAATAACAAAAAATAAGCCTGGAAGGGACTCTTCAAGACACTCCTTGCCGTAGAACAGTAATAATCATGTAATCCATACTTTTAAAATCTTTTTCTTACAGGTCTTAAATTATGGAGTTCCTACAACCTGTACGATATATACTCACCATTGGAACTATATCTGTTGTCTAATTGAAATCTCACATGTAATCTCCTTACTTCTTCTAGCTACCATGAACAGGAAAAATCAGCTTATTGTTTTTGCAGCAGGCTACCAGGTGTTTGGAGAGTGTTATCAGTTTCCAGAGGTTATGTCAGTACTTTATCTATCAAGACAGCTATTCCTTACTACATATATCTGGAACTTTTCATTCCTAAATGTAATTTTTAAAAAATGTATTTGTGCTAAAGTACAACACTATATAGGCTAAGTTTAGTATTTGCTACAGTACTTTAATCTTGCATTCAACATTATTGAAACCCCTACAAGCATGATGAAACACATAAAACCTTTTTTTCTTCCTAATCGTTGGTTAATTGTAGAAGATTGTTTGATCTATGGCAACTTCACAGTGAATACCACTTGATATGTGTTTTGACACTAAGCCACTAATAGCTGTTCTTTCAGTAAGGTTATCCAAAATTTTATCTTTGTTATGAAACTTTCATTTAGACCATGATGCTTCCCAATTTAGCTTATGAAAATATCATACAGGATAATGACAAAAACCTTAGTACAGTGATGATACTGACATATACTTTTTTTATCTCTGTGAAAGTTTTGTTAGCCTAGAAAGAAATTAAGTTGGTTTGACATTATATGTTTAGAATAAATTCAAGTTGGCTATTTTTCTTCTACTTGTTTTCCCCGAGGTGTGCAAATACAGTTTATTATCTGTACCAGTGTTTTTCTGAAAACTGAAGTTATTGTGGCATATCTATAATTCTTCAGCAGCTCCTTCTAAAAGCCTGAAAATATATTCAGCATTTTTCAGTCTTCTGGAACCTTGTCTGTTCTCTATATGGTCCCAAAGATAAGTGTTAATGAATGTGTGAATGTGTCAGATATTTGAAAATGCCTATTTTTTCCAAGTACTCTCCAACTGTTCCCTTCCCACTGTGCCCTGAGGTCTTATACATGTTTACCTCATGTAGTTATCCCTGCAGTGGACTTTTAGGTGGACAAAAGGTAATGAACGATTCTGCTCTCTCATCATGCTTCTTACTGAAAGAACATTTCAAGACAGAGGAGGTAATGACAGGTTGAGGTTGTTGGTTTTTTGGGGTTTTTTGTTTTGTTTTGTTTTGTTTTGTTTTTTATTTCAAGGAACTCTGCATCAGGCACTGAAAATAAGACTGCTGGGGACCATAGTAGAATGGTTCCGAACGCACACTTTCCAGAAATTACTGTCTCACAGCTGGAGAATATTTCTCCTTGCCCACTGTTCCTAAACCGGAAACCACTTCTCCTCACCACTGAGAACAATTTAGTACCTTGCCCTGTTTTGGACTAAGAACAAAGTGTTTAGGAGCAGAGTAAGAAACCAACACATATACTAAATTATCATTCTTACCTGGGAAAGCATAGATAATTCTTAAACATAAAAAAATGATATTTCATATTTTTTCATAACGGGAGTAATGTCACAATTTGAAAATATTAGTCAGTACAACAAAACACACATACACTGACAAAACCATACATTTTCCTGGAAGAGCAGTGGTAGCTAAATTTCATGCCAGCTACACACTTTATTACAACAAACATGAAATGATCTTATTTTTTTCTTTTTCCCCCAAAATATACAACCTAAAATCATATGGAAATTAATTTTAACTGTATGTGATAATGTTATTTTCCTAGCTATTTAGGTATTTTAATAATAGTGCAAATTATTATATTTATTTCCAAGCTCAAAAAAGTAAGCAGTCATAATAATGCTTTTATTAAATAGTAGGGACCATTTATTTAAAACAAACAAACAAACAAAAAAGTTATGGTTTTGCATCTTTTGTTAAACTACTATGCTGTATTCAGTGACTATGTAGAAAATGAAGCAATCAGGTGTCAGTTAAATAAAAGTGTGTTTAAAAACTGTAACAGTTTATTTTTCTAGTATTATTATAAGGAAAACATTTGTTTGGTGGTTTGTTGTTTTTTGGTTTTTTTTTTTTCTGTATAAACCTTTTAAAAACATATTACGAGCTATATGTCAATTTCATTATTTCCTAGGGTATTATCATCTTACAATAATGGAAATGCAAATCAAATTTAAATTATTTTTAAATATTCTAGCTAGAAGTTAGAATGTATCCTGCTCTATGCATCCGTATGTTTGGTCATGCATCAAGTCAACTTTATTGAACTAGCACACACTGATTATTTCAACATAGAAAATAAAATCACTTGATGCTTTCTAAGAAGTTTAATAACAGCGTGTGTAAAGAGAGGCAAGACAAATGATCAGTTAATGACCTGAGGCCTCAGCAATGTATCTTCAATGTGGTGGACAAAGCTAATAAAGCAATATATTAATGCAAATTAATCATGATATATGTTGACTTTAAATTAGAATTCAAAGGTACAGGTTGAATGACAGTCTTCAGCGCTAGCTCAATATAAACAGGACAATTTTTCATTTGAAAATATGATACTTCATACTGAAGTGACACAGGCTTTAGCAGTATGTAGAGCACAGTAATAGGTCAACATTTACAGAAGTGAATAGAACATGAATGGAAAAATCTTGAACATGATTTTATATTTATATGTTACTTGATATGCCAAGTATTTCTTATCAAGAAGGAGCAAGGATTAGCTAGTGTTTGTAAAGTCAGAACTGGTTAGAATCAACTTGGTCACCATTCAGAATTCTCAGGTACCACTGTCCTTGTAACTTTTTTAACATTCAGGGTTTTTCTTCCTTCCTCCATAAATTATGAATATTTTTCCTGTTTTGATATTACAAGGGAAAAAAATTCTATGTACATTCCTATTACTACACTACTGAACTAGGTCCTAAAATATGCAAGTAATTTTTAAAGGGCTGTTTCTTCCCCAGACACTTTAAAATTCATTTGGAAATGCTGGAATACATTTTTTTTGTGATACTTCAGTATAGTAATGTAAAAAAAAAAAAAAAAAAAAAAAAAACACCAACAAAAAACCCCACCACATTTGAGTGGGAAAATGTCAAATAAAAATCCCATTAATATGATAAATCTTACACACGGTCATATCTTTTAATTAAATCACATTGAAAAAGCTGATCTGAAGTTAGTTAACTTTGAGGTACCACAGAAGAAGTTCCCTTGATTAAGTAGAAGATCAAAGAAAGAACGAAACTGCACTGGCTGGTAAGTTACTTAAAAGCTGTTTTGATTAAAGAATGTAAGCTAATATTCAATTTAATTGTGTTAGAGGCAGCACCCCACTGACAATAAAGCTGAGAGATATAGTTAGCATGTCCTCTATAAGTTGTATCCACATTTGATTGATTTTATGCAGTTCTGGACACAGATTTGCACTACAGAGACTTGGGGGGAAAAGCTAACCTTAATTTTAAATTTATGCATAAAAAGAAGCTTTTATTTAAAGAAGAAAAGGAAAACGGAACATTTAAAAAAAAAACACAAGCCAAAACAAAAACCCCAAACAAACAAAGAACAACAAAAAAAAGACTTTCAAATTATAAATACTTTCCACAAGTATGTTATTGGAAAGCAAAGCTCCATTATCTTTAACTTGGTTTTATCCCCAAGGTTACCTGGCTGTTGACCATTTTCTTTGAATCAAAACCAAGGTACCTACTCAAGACTGAAATTCTTTTAATAAGATAAAATACTTGCACCAGGCACTGACCATTTTCTATAGTGAATTGATGTTCAAATGTAAACATCATATTTTTCTGATTTATTCAGATTTCACTTCAAATGTATTTTATGACTTCTGTAAGGAGAAACTATTTTTTTAGAACTACTGACACAAATGGAAAAAAATGAAAAGCTTTGTTTTACAGCAGAATGGTAGATATAATCCAGTTTTATTCTTTCATATCCTAGCTTGCACCATGTGAAAAGGCATTTTCATGATCACCCCAAGCTAAGGGATTCCAAGTTGATATTTAGGATTCCACTCCATAAAGAGGTGATGGACCTTTAAAGTCTCTGTCTTTCATTCTATTTTCCAGGTTTAACGTGACTACGTCTGTGTGTCACAGGCTGGTTCTACATTCCTGGAAATAAATGACTTGTGATAAGAGCAGGGACCTTGCAACAATCTGAAAAGTCCATGCACCAGTCACTTCTCTCAAACCATTTTTCGATAACCTTCTAGAAATAGAGGAGACACCATTGCAGCTGAGTCTGCTTCATTTAGTCATGGCATAAGAGAGATTCTCCACCTATCCCTGCTTCACTGGTGTAGGTAAGGGAAAGGCAATATGACCTGCTCTTTAAGGGTGTAGTCAAAAAATGCATACTGCTGGTGGATTGGAGAGGCCCAGATCCTCCTGACTGTGAAAACACACACTAATTACTGGCATATTGTACTAATTTTATTTCTTGCTTTAGAACTTAATTCTCTTAGGTGGCCGACATTCATACCCTCCGTGGCTTGTTTCACAGGTAGGGCCAGTGGCAATGCAAAGAATATTACAGACCTTTTCACATATTTGTTTCAGATTCAGTTCTAACATCATGCTGGATAGCTCTTCAGTCCGAGTACCTCAGCTGATAAGTGCTATCCAGACTGAGTGAGGTTATCACAATGTGTTTCCTGTATTTATTCCCAAGACTTTTGATTATCCTGCCATCTGACTGCACCATGGCATCACAATTCTGTCCACATCTGTCCTCCAAGCACTGGGCGTGTGCTAGTTTCATTGCAAGGAATCCCTATGTATCCTTATGCATTTTCTGACTGGATATGTACCATGTGAAAATAACTTTAAAAAGTCAAAGTTAACATCAAGGCATGCAAGATTAGTGCATATCAGTGGTACAAGGAATTCTACCATGAGTATTAGCTTCGATGTCTTTGCTTAATAACCATGAAAATATTCCTACATAGCACATAAACCAAGATTCATAATATAAGTAACAGTAGTGGACTTTATTTTCTCTCTCTCTTTTTTTTTTTGTTTTTGTTTTTTTTTTTTGTTTGGGGTTTTTTGGTTTTGTTTTTTTTGTTGTTGTTGTTGGCAGTACTTTAATATAAAGGGTATATAAAAAGGAGTATAGCAACATAGGAAATAACTGGGAATTTCAATAAGAATGAGTGATCTTAAGAGCATCTTTCTTAGTATCTAGTGGATTTTAAGAAAATCTTTCTTAAAAGTTTGCTTTCTCCTGAACTCAAGGGCACTAGCTTCAACTGTTGCTGAAGGAGAAGAAATGAGAGTGGGGGAGAAGTTTGATTTCTACTTTGAATTAATTATTATTTATCTTTCAGTTTCTGATAACTGATGGGAATTGAATGGCCAATAATAAATTACAGGTTTCTTAACTGAGGTCACTTCTTTTAATTTCATAAGGATTGATTAATTACTAAAGAATAAATTAATGATTATTCCTACTGCTATAAATTTTATTCAATTTTTCAACATCATACTTCCTATTTACTTCACTTTGTTTTATAAAATAACATCAATCCTCCTAAAAGAGCTACTGGAGTGGAAATTTCCATCTTGGGAACTACTGTGTCTTTAATAATTCCCATAAGAACAGTACTGTGTAATGTTGATTGACATGAAAATTGTTTACTTTTTCTTTTTGTTTTCAGCTGGTTTATATCCCAGAATCTACATGGCTTTTGTCTTTCCTGTTTTTGTATTGACCACTAAAACATAATTGATCTTCTGCCTCAAAATTCCTGCTGTTTCATGAGCTCTGTTACAATTCAACATAATCTATTTCCCACTGATGTTGGAAAACATAATAAGGTCACAGCAGGGAAGCTTTAGCTTCATTAAAGCGCATTATTATAAAAAATAAAATGATCTAGGGTAAATTGGTTTTGTCCTTGTGGTACAGTTTGCATATATCCACATTAATGTGAGCATATAAAGTAGCAATAAATTTGCTAGCCTTATTACGTTACAAATGAGTCTCCTTATCTTTCATTTCACCATGGGAACCTCTAGTGGCAGATGGAGATGTCAATACTTCACGTTTCAGGTGATATGTACCTTTGTTGGGTAAAAAGATATTAAACCTCCCTGCAAGAACCAAAAACACCAATCAATAAAAATGTTTATTTCTGTCTCTAAATTGTTTTGAAGACTTTGCCTGCGTCCAGCAAATATACACATCAGAATTATTTAAATGAAATAATAAAGCAAGGAAATGAATTTAAATTTTGACCCTCTCAGACTTTCATTTATCATGGAAATCTGTAATAGAGGGACTGTGAGAAAAGATTTAAGATAGAGAATCAGAGATTGTTCTATTAATCTAATTTAACTGATACTAAAATCTGCCAGAACGAATTACAAGTTGCAGGCAGGAAGGCTTATCAATTCATTACTACTTTCAAGGTTCTCCCTTCTCTCTTTCTCTTTGCCTTCAGCTGCCAGCAAAGGATAGGCTTTTGCAGTTCAATTTTTCAGTTTATTTTTGACTGCTTTTAATTAAATTTGATGGCCTGCTTCTGCACCAGTGAAGTTATTGGAGTTGCAAAGCACTTTGCTGTTATAATGATGGCTCCCTTGATGTCTGTTCATTATTAACTGCTTTTCAAAAGTGCTTCTCTCAACGCTCATTTTATAAATATTTAAATAACTGTGAATTTCTATAACATAAATATCTGGGCACTAGCGATAGGAATTCTATTGCCTATTTAATAGGTTTTACATAGTAATATGATTTTTAAATAAAGTTATACATTATAATGTTAATTGGGAAAGTGTTGTCCCTAAATCATGTTACTTGTAAGTGTCAGCAAAAATTGTAGTAATATTTCAAAGCAGCAGTAATCGATGAATTAGTCAGTAGTTTGTGAACTATTGCTTATGTGGCTATATTTTTCACACACCTTAATTATTCAGAGCAAGAGACAAATAAGTAAATAATACAAACCAAAACAGAGCACTTCTGATATTTGGACTACAAGTGATGTTATTTGGATTAACCTTAATGCCTTCTGAAACAAATTTCCATTTTTACTACAAAATTACCAATAAAAAGAAGGTAGAGCAAAGGAGTTTTTTTAATTACTAGCACTTTGACTAATGTAAGACAAGATATTGCTTACAGTTAAGTCTGGTGAAGAATTTAAGAGCTCTAAAATCTTTCATCATGCAGGACTTACTTCTTAAAATGAAAGACTTCGCTTTGCTGTTTAATGGGTCAGCTACTTGCCCCATCTCCCATGGGCAGGGAGCCTTAAAGGAATATAATATTCCTTGAAAAATTAAAGAAGAGAATTTGCACATCCTTCCTCATATTGACAAGTGCTTTGTTCTGCAACACTCATACTGGTTTCAGCAAAAATTCTCTCAGAGGAGGGATGCATTCAGTATGAGTAATGCAGCCAAAGTATGGCACAGCACTACGCAGTAGTGAACAAGTTTTGCCTTTTGAATACAGAAAAAAAGAATAAGAGGTAGTTTGCCATGTGGTTCTAGAAGCTTAGAAATATTTTAGAACATTCTGTTCTAGAAAACAGTAATTTTAAAATGTAAACTGGCTATCTTTTTGGCAAACGGCATATGTTCCTAATTATTTCTACATTACATAGGACTACAAGTTCCAAAGCCTATGCAAGCAAGTAGAACCTCTTTTTCTTTCTTCTACATGGGCTTCTCTCTGCTTATATTTATACTGTCTCCAGTTTTAGGGATGACCTGCCGCTGCAAGTTCCTCACCCAACTTTACTACTAATTTAAAAGAACATTTTATTTTATGTATTTTTGATGAAAAAATAGTAATCATACCTGAAAGGTGGAAATTCTTATTAGTTAGACCTATGCTTTACACGATAAAAGAATCTATGTATACTCTTTTGCCATCTACAATAATTCTGATGTAATCTTTCACATAAACACACATAAAAATAATTTAAAATTTTAAAAAAAAAAGTAAATTTAAACCACACCTAATTCCTTTACAGACATTCAGAAATCAAATGGCCAAAGTTTGATTAAGATCAGTTCAGTTTGTCGCTTGAAGAAAGTCTACACAGGATGTGTTCACATGACAACTGAAAATAAAAGGCATAGAAATTCTCCTGTATGATAGCTGGAAAAGGTAGAAATAGTAAGTGCAGCAAGAAAGCTGCTTTTCTGTGAATGTGACACAGCCAGGTATGTCCATATTAGATTTAATAGTGACAGCTATGGTAAATGTGGCCTTAAAGACCTTTGTCCAGCTTAATAATCCACATACACCTCCAATGTCCTTTAACTTCTATATATTCAGGACTATGAAAGAAGTTCCAAATGAATCAATTATCCTCTGTTCTTTCACCTTTTTCTAAATCTTGATATTCTCTGACATATTAGACAGGCAAAAGATATGACATCCTTAATTTACTCATGTTCATAATTTCATATTTTCAATAATGTTAATATAGCCCCTTCAATTTCTCAGCAGGTGGTATCCCATCTGTCACATACAAATCCTCCAGAAATGTCATACTACTGCAGGAAATCTGTCCATCATGATCCAGCTGCCCATTACCACAGGAAGAGTGCCAGTTTTCTATCCCCGCTGATTCTCCTGTCTTCTACAAGGACTAACTTGAACACTTCAAAGAAAATATAAATAAACTAGGGAAATGCCTGCACATTAGTTACAGCTGCCTAGGACTGCTTCTCTTTTAAGTTCAACCATATTTTAAGGGAAGAATAATCTTTTCTAGCTGTTGTCTACTAAAAAGGCAACTTTACATCTAAAGCAACAATCACAAAGTTTCCAAAGAATCATCAAATCTTCTGAATTACTTCATTAATTATGTCGTGTGAACAACTGCTACCTTTCCAGCTAACAGTGCACAACCTTTCTGGCCAGACAGGAGAGGGACGTTTGTTGCCATCTCTTTACAGTTTCATTAGATCTACTTAGCACATACGGTCTAAGCTGAACACCCATGCATGGTGGTTCCAGGCCATGTGTCCTTTGCGGCCCTCAGGAGCAGAAGATAGTAGCTGTGGTGAACATAGAAAACTGTAGTTTCAGTCTGAAGAGTTGGTTACAGACAGTGGAACCAGAAGTCTATGAATGAAGATGCTATCTATGAATCCATTATGTAATCATCACCTCTGAGTCTCCTCTTTGCTGGACAACGTGAGTCCCCACATTTGGAATTTGAAATAAATACCTGTATATCTGACTAAGAACTGTACTGTGATCCACCACAAACTAAAAGTTCAATTTGCCTGAGAACTTTCAGTGATGATGGAATAGGTCCAGCACTGATCTGTCCTAAAAGGACTGAGTTTCACAGGGAAACCTGAAACCCATCAGATCCACATCAAGTTTCATACAGTCTTCAGAAAGGACCTCCAAAGACAGATAAAACAAAACAGATGCATTATCTGCCCTCTTGAAATATTGCTGAGCTTTTCACAACCTTGCTAAATGTGTTGAGACTAGAAAGGGATCAGGTGTTATATTTACTGCTAATATGCTTTGAAGCAGAGAATGTTTAAATGTGATTTTTGCTGTAGTAAGCAATGATGTGTTTGTGTGCATGCAGGCTGCTTGCCAATCTGACTGACACTTTTTGAATGCTAATGATTTATTAGAGAACAGTAAGTCAGATTTAAATTGCTTCAAAAAAAGAAATGCAGCATTGAACTGTAATGGCTTGGGATTTTTTAAGACTGATCTGAGACAAAACAAAGCAAGAGTTGTTCTTGTACAATGTTTGCTTGCATGTGTGATTTGTAATGTTAACAATGAACTCAGAAGTTCTTTCCTACGAATCACTGCAAACATTCCTCAGCAAAGGAAGCTAACTAAACTTTTCTTCAGAAAGAATTCAATCAGAAACTATACACCTATACAGATAAAATATTTATTTATATATGAAAATAAGAATCAGTATCAGGAAGGAAGGAAGGAAGGAAGGAAGGAAGGAAGGAAGGAAGGAAGGAGGGAAGAAGGAAAGAAAAAAGAAAGAA
>VXBL01006714.1:106762-117206 GCA_013400195.1 Aramus guarauna
AGGAAGGAAGGAAGGAAGGAAGGAAACAGAAAGAAAGAAAGAAAGAAAGAAAGAAAGAAAGAAAGAAAGAAAGAAAGAAAGAAAAGAAACCTAGCAGCTTTAAGACAGTGTCAATTTTAATTTTATTATTTATTTATTTTAATTTCAAGTTTGAAAGGAACTGTAGAAAGATGAGGTACAGAGACAAGAATGTTTCCTCTTATTTTCTATTCAAAAAAATTCAAGTCATTTTGGTATAAGTGACATATATTTTATTCCAGCATATTTAGATGAAAACAGCATCTTTTTGTAACTGCATTTATATCCACAGTAAATAAATTAGCAAATGTTTCTGATTAAACATTTGTCTCTGAATTTGGATAAAACGCATTACAGAAAAGTTACAGGAGAGTATATGCAAAATATAAAACCTAATCACAGATAAACAGAGTTCTTCAGAGATAAAGGAAAGTGTCACTCCCTTCGAGAATAAATGTGGATAAGTTGACAAAGTAAAACTTTTAAAAGTGCTTTAAATGAGTTCATTTTGCTATTTGTGTCAGTTCTGACATTTTTAAGTCTCACATGTAAGCAATTAATGGAAGAGATGCTACTCAGTTAATGAACAGCTAACATTTTATGATAGAATTTTGTTACTAACTCCTCCTCTACATTATCTACAAACCAGAGAGAGAACACAGGCAACATAGAGAAGACCATTTCTCTCAGTTTCGGTACTAATGCTGTATTAGTCTTTAGTAATTAGGAGAAGTACTTAGAGATAAAGCGCTGCTCAAAGTAGTGCAGTAAATAAGAGTTTCACTACTGCTGATAGCAGATTACAGGCTTGGTGCTCATTTTGCAAGTTTTCAGAACTGAAGTTTGTCAGTTTTACATTGTCTGAAACTGTCCTGACCTGTATTTTAGTTTGTTTAGATATAATTTTTTCTTATGACCACCCAGCTAATTTTAAAGAGGTAGTAGTAATAAGTAGGTATTCTGTACAGAAATATCTATAGATTTAACAAAATCATCACCTCCCTCTCCACTTCTCCTCCTCAGGAAGCTTCAGAGAGCAATAAAGTTACCCCACAGCCTTCTCTCCAAACTAGACAAGCCCAAAGTCCTTAGCTAGTCCTCACAGGACATGCCCTCCAGCCCTCTCACCAGCTTTGTTGCCTTCCTCCAGACACATTCAAGGACCTTCACATCCATCTTAAATGGTGGGGCCCAGCACTGCAGACTACTCCAGGTGAGGCCGCACCAATGCTGAATACAGCAGAATATTCCCCTCTTTTGACCGGCTGGTTATGCTGTGCTTGATGCCCCCCAGGATGGGGTTTGCTGTCTTGGCTGCCAGGCCACACTGCTGGCTCACGTTGAGCCTCCTGTCAACCAGCACCCGCCAGATCCCTTTCTGCAGGGCTGCTCTCCAGCCACTGCTCTCCCAGTTCATACTTGTGTCCAGTGTTAATCCATCCCAGGTGCAGAGTTCGGCATTTCAACATGTTAAATTTCATGTCATTAAGGACTGCCCAATGCTCCAATCTTTACAGAACCCTCTGCAAAGTCTTTTGTCCCTCAGATAGTCAACAGAACTTCCCAGTTTGGTATCATCATCAAACTTCCTTTCTTTCCTTCTGTGTAATTATCAGGTTGACTCTAATAATAGTATTTTATTTAGACTATCAATATTTCAATTATACTCACAATAAATTATTGGAGTATCCTCCATGCAGATAACAACTCTAAGACATTAGAGAAAACATGTACCCAGAGATTTTCAGAGGCAAAGCACTTTGCAAAATGTGGCAGCCTTTGCCAACAATTGAAGCAACACCAAATCACAGCCTTGTCAAATATCGTTCGGTTTTCCAGTGACAGAAGCAATTGCTTATCTTGAGGAAAAGCTGTATATTTTTTAAAAATCATGGACAAACCAATATATTTTGTCCAACCTTCACCTACGAAATGACTGAACAGTTTTAGCTGAAACTTTAATATTTGACTCAAGGCAAATAACTTTGCATGAAAACTGTCAGCTTGAATGCTTAAGTTTGGCAAGTGAAAAGTGGCTGAAATCAGGGTTTTATAATATGAAAACTGGAGCAAGCCTTATAT
This sequence comes from Aramus guarauna, assembly GCA_013400195.1. Taxonomy (NCBI): domain Eukaryota; kingdom Metazoa; phylum Chordata; class Aves; order Gruiformes; family Aramidae; genus Aramus; species Aramus guarauna. The sequence continues at coordinate 108,863 of VXBL01006714.1, forward strand.
AGGGAAATATATATTTGATGACATGTAGAAAATACATTTTAGGCTGCAATCCTAAAACCAAAATACAATTACTTTAATGTTAGTTTTAGCTGAAATGCCATGCATGTTCTATATCAGAGGTTATCATACATATCCATATACTTAAATAACAAATTATATGGCTCTTGTCTATGTACTGCATATTATTTCAAATTAGGAGTGATGTTCATACTATTCACCCTATTAAATTGAGTAGGCAATTTCAAAATTGAGTGTTTCATTCTAGATGGAAGACATTTTCTTGCAAGGGGACTGACATGTCTGCACAAAGTTATTCTGAGTTCAACTTTGCATGAACAGTCAGACATCTATTCAAATTAATGAAAATAAACAAACAAATAAAAACAACAAAAACCAACCACAGAAATCAGTCAAGGATATCCTCTGACTTAAAATATATAGAAAATTCCTTAATAATCCTCTTGTGATGTGTATCATATGAAATACAGACACGTTAACCTTCTAATGAAGCCAGTCCGTACAATATGACAAAGAAACTGTATTCCCATTTCAATAAACTACAGCCAAAGTTTTTTTGCTCTTTTAAAATACAAAAATTTGTATGTGAATTTGAAAGTAATGTTCTTGGACTACTTGTTTTCTGTATTACAGACAATTCTTCACAAAGAACAGCTTCATTTTCAGGACTCTAACCTAGGATTTAGGAAAGCATCTCCCTAGCTTTCCATATATTCCCTATATAACATTGGGGGAAATAATTACTCTTTCTGTGCCTCAATTTCACATTTGCATAAAGAGGAGAGAAGTTTCACTCCACAGGACTTATGAAAATATAAGGTGTCAGGCTCTTACATGTTTGGTAATGATACTGATATGCTAGAAAAGATTATTATATTCTGATACCATTGTTGTTTGGTCTGCTCTTAGATGTCTCATTTATTTAGTAGTTTGTATGTCTTTCACACTTACAGTGTAGTTACTATTAATCATCTGCAAATTCTGCACTTATAAATATGCAAAAGTACTTAAAATTCTTTGTAGATGTTCTGGTTTCAAACACTTTCAGGAATACGTTATTTACATAAACACCCTACTATTCAGAAGATTCTTTAAAAGTTATGTAAAATGCTGTCAGGCCTCAATTTTAATACATTAACAAACCTCACTTCACAAGCTGCAGGCAGGATTTTCATCATGTTTAATGGAAATCAGTTTGCTGTTCTGTCTATATATAACTTTAAAACTTGTTATTGATGACTAAACAGGAAATAGAATTTCTTACACTGCAGAGAATATCATGTAAATAACAGCTCCAAAACTGGCCAAAGAAGTTATTACCCAGACTCACTATCTGCCTAATCAAAGGGCTAAAAATTCGGGAGAAAGAAGGGTTAAGCTTCTTTCTTGCTCCTGTTGAAAACCTTAACCAATCCAGAAGGAAGTCATTAATGCATACATGGTTTCTTTTTTCCTGTGTCTAAGGGAACTGTTATTTCAGTGTGTGTCTAAAATCTCGTATCTTCACACACATAAATGGAACAATTGTAAGGAATTATAAGATTAAAAGACAAATCATAACCGATTCTACCTCACAGAATTTTGCCATCACACAGGACTTCAGGAAACCTGAAAAAATTATTGACCTTGACCTTCAGTATGTATTAAAATCAGGGATAATCAGTTGATAATCAGATAAGTGTTCTCTGGAGAAAGAATAGAAGAACTCCACCAATGGGACAACTAAAAGCTTGTGAAAAATCTGATCCTGATGTTATCCATATACAAAGCTCTAACCTTTCTTAGAGATAAAAGCTGAAGCCCTGGAGCAGGGATCAAGATAAACAGGTTCCATTTCTGGCTTAACACCAGACTCCTGGTGTCAAATGCTCACTTTGCTGTGGCTTGGTTCCCAAATGTAAAATGAATACATTAGTGTTTCCTTCCCTACACAAAGATGGCCTAGAAAGAGACAAGCACAAAACCATTCTGGTGTAAGGGTATTTTTAACTGCTGTAACATGAACACTAATAGTTCTTGGGTTTATATCCTTCATTTTACTGGGATTTATTTGTTGTCATTGAGATTAGAAATGTTAAGCTAAATTGATTAATACACACAGATTTTATTCTGAATCTAAACCTATCCTTTGTTTTACCTCTTGCACTTTTCTCACTGGAAACACTTATGAAACATATAACTTAAAACTCTCACTCTTCATCTGTATTTATTTATTTATTTATTTATTTAATTGCTCAGGATATAAATGGTTTCCAAGTCTTACACAATTTAGTCAGTCCACTCTATTTGTTCTGTAAAACTTTTTTACCACATGCCAGGGAAGTATTTTGGAACTATTTTAAAGGTATATACTGAAAAAATACTAATGTAAAGATGAATCTGGGGTGCACTTAGCTGCAGTCTGTAACAATATGCATCATGTCCACATTCTAGTCTAAATTTCTGATCATTTCACTTACTTTTCATACTTCTCCTCAAGAAGGTTATCCTGACATCCAGAATAGAAAGTGGTCTGTATGTCAGAGTAAGGAGGTGTCTCTAAATAAATTAATTCCATTCCTCTTTCAAAGGTTAAATTCCATAACTCTAATCTGGGCTGAATCTCTGAAAAGCACAGGGTACAGAGAGTAGTTGACAGATTCTCATGGACATGTACTTCTTGAGTAAAGGTCAAGCCTCTGAATATACATTCTTTTGGTGTTTTATTTAGAGTCTGCAGTCACAAAACTAGAGAATGATTTAATCTATAGAGGAGATCTCTGGATGTCGTCTAGTCCAACCCCTCTGTGCAAAACAAATCCAATTAAAGCATACTGCTCTGGATGACGTCCAGTCAGGTTCTGAGTATTCTCAAGAATGGAGATTCCACAGTCTCTGGGCAACACGCTTACCATCACAGTAATCTTTTTTTCATTATTTCTAGTAAAAATTTTCTGTGTTTCAGCTTGTGCTTGATGCCTCTTGTCCTTTCTCTGTGCACCTCTGGGAAGAGTCTGCCTCAGCATCCTTTACATCCTATGATCAAGTAGTTGTACACACCCACAAGTCCTCTTCTCCCTCCCAAAACTGTCCCTTCTCCATGCTCAACAAGCCCAGACCCTACAGCCTGTCTTTGGATGACCTGTCCTTCATCTCCACATCACATTGTTCAGGACTATCTCCATTACATCGATGTCTGTCTCATACTGGCGTGCCCAAAGCTGTGCATAACATGCCAGAATCTATCTCACAGGTACTGAACAGCAGTGCAAGATTACTCCCCCAGACCTGCTGGATGCACCCTAGCTGATGGAATCCAGGATATGAGAGTGCTGTGCCTGGGTATACTGCTGCCTTGGGACCAGCCTAGTGTCCCCCATGCAAGTATCCATGAAGTAGAACTTTTTTTCTCCTTGAGAATTAGAACAAACCTTAATTTCTTTGTCTGACCTCATAATATTGAAATATCAAGTTAAACAATTATAAAATGCATTCTGCTTTAAATAGTCAATAGGACCATGAATATAAAAGAAATATTCTTCCACAAACTGTTGTCAGCAGCAAACCTTTCCAGGTTTAGTAATTTAGAGTTACCTTCTAAAAATCTAAAGACTGCTGATTTAAGCCAGAAAATAGAAGAAAATTAATTGTCTCTAGTAGTTTAATTTTAATATAAACCCCCCTACTCTATTAATAAGCAACTGCAAAAGGTTAATAAAACCCAATAACTCTGCAACTGGAAAATCTATGTATATTAAGCAAGTCTACCAGTCTCCAGGATACCTAGGCAATAATCACAGTTATCCTCTTTAGACTCAGTAGAGCTAACAAGATAATTATTTTCTAGCTTGAGATCTGCTGCCTGATATTTCCCCCTCTAGTTATGTATCCCATTTGTGATTGGCTGTTGGCAAAAATATAAAAAAATTAAAATTTGGAAATTATTGTTAACACTTAGAGGCTGTTCTAGACTTCATGCAGAAATCAAGGCAGCTCTACTGCATACTGTGTATAAGTATGATTTTTTGGTATGGGATCACACTGTCATCTGTGTTTTAGTATGTTACTTCCTGTCACTTCATTCCAAGAAACCTGATGGTTTTTATCCTTTTTTTCAGTTGTTTCAGTCTGCTATAGGTTGCTTATCAAAAGGCCAGAATTAAACATAAGGATAGATGGCAAAAAGGAGGATTTAACAGAGGTCTTCCCACAGAGGGAGCACTACTGTTGAAAGATAACTCAAAGGCTGTTTCCCTCTCTAGTTTCTCCTTGGATGCCATAAAAAGTCATATCAGAATTAAGATTTAGTAAGGCTCAAGGTATGTTCTCTTTACTGCACCCAAACTTTACAGTTACTCATGTTTTCTTTAAAATGCAGCAGTCTGTCTAAAGCAGATGAGAACTTGCTTATCATTGCTTCCTTTCACCAGCAACTGGATAATAACAAAGAACTCCCTTTCTCAAAGTCTCAGGGTTTTTTTTCATTTAAAGCATCGCTGGGCTTCATCTTTATCAGTAACCACTAATAAACTCCCTTTAGGCTGCAGGCTTTTTTGCTTTCAAAAAGTAATAGAGATTTGGAGAAAATAAGTTGCCTATAATTAATAGTGGGGTTTCCTAAATGCAGTTATCAACCACCAAATTGCTGAAGGAATTGTCTCATTCTTCCAGAAAATTTTGAGCCACACATCAGAACTCAGAGAGTAAAATTGCTAGTGAAATTTTTAAAAGAAAAATAACTGTTCACATAAACATTATTCTCAGTTTGAATCAAGAATATGCTACATTTTCTTTCTCCCCTATGTCTGATCTAAAAAGAAGAGTAACACATTTCATTCAATGCATTTGAGAACCTGTGAAGAGTCCTAGTTCTTTTATTTTATGCAGTAAATACCGGATGAATCATAGCCTAGCTTGGTTTGTCTAGCAGTGGACAAAGTCAAAGCACTTTGCACTAAAGCAATTACTGATCACAGATTAAAACAGCTGCTGAGAGGAATTTGGAGCCTCCATTACACTGTATCTATGCAAAAAGCTCTAAAAATAAGCATTTGAGCCACTTCCAAACTGTCAAATATTGTAATAATGTGAGCTAAGAGTTTATTTTGTAGTGACACTAGCATGTTTTTAGAGATTCAAATTTTTTTACAATATCATTTCTTGCCTGTTTCTCTGATACTTTATCATAGAATCATAGAATCTTAAGGTTGGAAAAGACCTCTAAGATCTTCAAGTCCAATCATTGACCCAACACCACCACGTCTACTAAACCATGTCCTGAAGTGCCACGTCTACACGTTTTCTGAACACCTCCAGGCTTTGTGACTCCACCACCGCTCTAAGCAGCCTGTTCCAATGCCTGACCACTCTTTTGGTGAAGAAATCTTTCCTAATACCTAATCTAAACTTCCCCTGATGCAATTTAAGGCCATTTCCTCTTGTCCTATAGCGTGTTACTTGGGAGAAGAGCCCAACACCCACCTGGCTACAACCTCATTTCAGGTAGTTGTAGAGCACCATGAGGTCTCCCCTCAGCCTCCTTTTCTCCAGGCTAAACAAACCCAGGTCCCTCAGCTGCTCCTCATAAGACTTGTGCTCTAGAACCTTCACCAGCTTCATTGCCCTTCTCTGGACACACTACAGCACCTCAATATCCTTCTTGTAGTGAGGGACCCAAAACTGAACATGGTGTTCGAGGTGCGGCCTCACCAGAGCTGAGTACAGGGGGACAATCACTTCCCTACTCCTGCTGCATCATTTATTGATACTCCATCTTCATCCCATCTTTCTTTCTTCTTCTCTTTCTCCCTCTGTCCCTTTTATCTTTTTTTCCCAGGCTAGTATCTACCAGGTTAGCAGTTGTTCAAAGAGGAAAACAGACTTTCACTCAGATATTCTACGGTGTTATACTGTGAGTGAAAACCACATCTGACAAACTAAAAACCTTCCTGCCTTTATCTTCTCCCTGAGCTCCTACTAGCTATAGAAAAGTAGAATTTTTTGACATTTACCAGGAATACCAGGGAAAATAAAATATTCTAAGTTGAACTGAAATATCAGAGTTCATGAATAATTAAAAAAACTAAGACTACAAGAATGAGAGGTGTCTTTAATACAGCTGATGCCTTCCACATATTTCCATTAAGAAGTTCTCTGAAGATTTTTTTTAATGTGTGTGTATAATTCCTGTACTTCGTGCCTTTATTACTGCTGTCATCTTAGCTCCTAGCATGTGAAGGATAATTTGTGGGACTCACTCAGAGACCACCTTTGGACAACCAAGGATTCTAACTCTGTCCTTCATCCACAATTGTCTTTGATGTTTTCTTCCATGAGAAATGCAATAGGAAAGAAGTCCATTTAATTAGCACCCAAATAGTGTTCCTTATTTTTTTTTCCCTACCCGTTTGTCTTCTGTGTTAAACAGATCACTATTTATCTAGATTTTCTTGATCACTGAATATATTCATATATGTTCATATTCCATATTTATGTTTTATAATAATTTGTCATTACTTCAAATGAGTTCTTTCAATTGTCTAGAAAGGAAGAAGAATTAAAATGTGTTGTTATAAAATTTGAAAAATAACATTATGAAGAGATGAAGTTACATACTGTTTCAAGATGTGTTTAAATGAGAAGTTGAATTCCACAACATGGGAAACCAAAGTGCTCTACAGTGTCTTAGAAACTGCTTTTTAATTTATGTTTGTTGTTAGAAATCAGGAGGCTTTGTAAATTTAGTCTGAAATGAACTTTTGAAAGCATAAGACTTAACTTACTTGGAGTTGAGGCTGATCAGCTCCTCCACAGCTGGTGCCAACATTCTGTCAATCAAATTCTTAAATAGGTTGTAAAGGGCCAGGAAAGCAGTTGTTTTTTACTCCCACCTGGAACAAAATATTGTGTCAGTTACTTTTTTTTCACAGTCTTTCAAGTGCAATTAGATATTCATTACACTACCTTTGCCTGTCACATTAAGGGTTCATCAGAACACTCATACAAATGGTGGAAGCACAAACTATTACACTATCTGAATTTCTCCTTAAATGTGTGATACAAAATGTCTATAAATAATACTTTATTCTGCTATAAAAATTTCTTATAATATTTACTGTTATATTCATTCATAACAGTTAAATTTAAATAAATATTTTTTTCATACAAGGTACACATTTCTAAATACTGGTACCGAAGAAAGTAAAATCAGAACACCTAACAGTAGGAGATAGAAGTGTTTCAGGGTTGGCATGGCATTGCCTGAGGGTGGTAAATCTAGTGGGAACATTTACCCCACTCCCAGGAGTACAGAGGGCTCATAAGCATGTCTGAAATGCTAGTACACCAACGCACGCAGTATGAGAAACCAAAAGGGAGAACTGGAAGTGTTGGTTAGTACACAAAACTATGATATCATTGGTATTAGCATGACTTGGTGGAATAAGTCCCACAACTGGACTACTGGGATGGCAGGCTACAGGCTATTCAGGAGGGATAGGCAAGGCAGCTGAGGTGGACATGTCGTGCTATATATAATGGAGAGGTTTGATTGTACAGCCCTTACAGCTAGTGATGTTGTGGTGGAGAGCCTCTGGATGAGGATAAGGGGGATGGAAAACAAAGGAGATGGTGTAGTGGGTGTCTACTACCAATTGCCCAGCCAGGATGTAAGCACTGATGAATTATTCTATAGGTAATTAGGACAAATTTCTGCATCAGTAACCCTTGTTACTTGTTATGGGAGAACAACATCCCTTGTTATGGGAGATTTCAACTTCCCAGGCATCAGCTAGGAATATCATACTGCTGTGATAAGCAGGTCTTGGAAATTCTTGAAGTTTGTAGGAGATAACTTCTTGTCACAAGTACTCAGTGAGCCCACTGGGAAAGATAATCTTCCTAGACTTGCTATTTGTGAATAGAGAAGGACTCATGGGAGATGTTGTGGTAGGTGGCTGTCTTGGCCACAGTGATCATGAAGTGATTGAGTTTAAAATTGTCAGTGTAATGAGAAAAAAGGACAGCAGAGTTGTTACCCTGAACGTAGGAGAGCAAACTTTAAGCTACCCTGAATGTAGGAGAGCAAACTTTAAGCTACTCAGGTAGCTATGTGTCAGAGTACCCAGGGAATTTGCTTTTGAGGGCTAAGGAGTCCACGAGTTCTTGTCAGTCTTCAAGAACCACCTTTTAGAAGCACAGGAGCAGGCAATTCCACTGTGTAATAAATCAAGCAAGCAGGACAAAAGACCAGCTTGGCTGAACAGTGACCTCGTCATGGAGCACAGGAAAAGAAATTGTTTGATCTCTGGAAGCAAGGTCAGGCTTTGCAGGAAGATTACAGAGCTGT
>VXBL01006714.1:145571-166142 GCA_013400195.1 Aramus guarauna
AAAGAAACAAAAAAAAAAAAAAAAAAAAAAAAAAAAGAGCAATTAAAAAAAAAAAAGAAAAACTGAAAGAAGAATGAAATGTTATAATAAATATTTTATTCATCCTTCCAAAAGAATTTCATTCATTGTTAATAAAAGTAGGTCAATGAAAACAAACTTGTAGATTAAGATATCATTCAAAAAAGTTACCAAGAAAATATTTTGATGGCCTTTTTCTTTCTTTTTTTTTCCTCCCCCCCCCCCCCTTTTTTTTTTTTTAATTCAACAGCACAATTTTTTGACAACCCATGTAAGGTGTGTGAAAGAAGCTCAGATCTTCTGGGGGAAGGGTGTTCAGTGTTGATTTTTTTAACTTATTTTTGTCTCACAAGTCTTAATATGAAATGCAACATTTCTAAAGAATATTGTACTATTGCAGTGGTGTATGTCTTATATGTGAATGAGATGTTTCACTTTGCAGGAATTATTAAAATATTCATCTGGGGTACTCTTACAGAAGTACTACACTAAATAAGTTATAACATGCACAGGGATCTATAAATAGATACATATATTTCCCAACCAGCTTCAAAAGAAGAGAACAAAGAAAATTGGTCTCAGAATATTAGTCATCTTTCTTGTTTATGCACTGATGAATGTCTTAAGAGAACTGATTACTGGGCAAAAGGAAGGGTTCTTTTCTTCACCTATTCTTCATAAAGGTAGAATTATCTCTCCCCCTTCCCACCAAGTAAGCAAGGAAATAATTTTTTGAATTTTCAACAGGTACACAAACAGTTGTACAATGTACAAATTGACTTCTTTTTGGAAGGAAATTTTTCCTAGTCTTACAAAAGTGTAATTTCTGAAATGCACCGTGCTGTACTTGAAGATGGTACCTGATTTTTCTTTTAGTATTCTACAATGATATTTTAACTCTTTCTGGCCATCTCATCCATTGAAGCAGGCAATTTTTTATTTTTGTCTGTCAGTCTAGTCTCTTAAAAAGAATTTATGATTATCAGAGAGAGATTGGCCTCTTGCCTACTTGCTTTTTGCTCTTCCTTTACAACTACATTGAAAATCAAGGAAAAAAATATAAGTATTTAAAAGATAGGATGACAAAATGTGTGATGAAGCAGAAAAGATGGGAAAAGAAAAATAGTTTTGGTGAATCTGTGCCTCTAGCTGTCAGGGAAAAAAAAAAAAAAAAAAAAAAAAAAAGTTATGTGACCTAAGTGTAAAACAATTACCTGCCAATGAAGATGACAGGAAAGGCACCACTCCTGAATTACTTAGTCATATTCTCCCTTATTTTGGACAGAATGACGTCTCCTATGTCTTTTTTATTTCTTTTTCCAATTCTCACTTCTGATAAGAACTCACAATGTTTCACCCCTCTCTTTTCTATTTTATACTCTACAGCATGGGGAAATGCTCTGTCATACAGAAGTGCATGCTTAATATTTTCTACTATTCCATTGCATTTTGATGTCTCCTTCCTCAGCATTTCTCTGCTTGAAGAAGAAATTTGTTTCCTTCCTTTCCTTCCAGCCCTTTTATTATGAATTTGATAACTGGAAAACTAGTAGACTGTTTCCTTGAACTAAAAGAATATGAGAAAGACCACTGCTTAGAAATTCTGAAAATATTTGTATGTTGTTTGATGTACAATAATTATTCTGACATATATTATTATGCTTCCATATGTGGAATTATAGATGTCATTTTCAATCAATGTTTTCAAACGACAAATAGAAATTAATATTGATGCTGGAAAGTGCAGAAATCTTAAACTAGTCTTTTTTATAATACTGTACTTCCTTACCTAGAGCACTGTCATTTCTGCAACTGTTGGGCATTCAAGAAGTTGCATCTTCTCAAGCTAAAGTTCAGACCTTGTTGAACAGTAGGTCAGCATTTCTGTTCCACTATTCTCCTAAGATTAGCTTCCAGCAACTGCAGGGAAGTGCTTTAATTATATTTAAAAAAAACCCCAAACTTGTCTTTAATATTTAAATTATTAAAAGTATTTGTTCATAAATTATCCCAAAACACTAGATGAGTTTATTCTTTCCAACATAATCTGAACACTTAGTGATGATATCTTAGGGAACCTAATTTTTTAAGACACTTCTTCGAAAATAAACAAGCAACCTTACCTATGAATTTATTGCATAATATCTCTACATTTTTGTGAGGGAAAAACCCAGATTTGATAAGGGATATGTGGAGAAAAGTGAGCTTCTACCCATGTCTCAGAAGAATTCCTCCAGGTCTGAGTCATTATGAAAAATATGTACATACCAAAGAAGACAGCTGTTTACAGTAAGGATCATTAACTGTGTTTATTGTATTGCAACTTATGAAAGCTTTGAAGACAATTAATGATAGTAAAACCTTTAAAGGTTCATAAAGTCAATTTCAATATTAAGCAAGAGATACAACATTCATTTATACACCTGAATTCCCGTGTTTTAAAAATTAGACCAGAAAACTAGTGGTAAGAGACTATCATGACATTTTGGCATTGGATGTTTCTGGATGTTTCTTTTTTGAAGACTCTTCTCTTTCTATCCTGACCAGTGATAGAAAGCTAAATTGAACCTAAAAACTGAATGCCACAAGAGTTTTTTCTAGTATAAAGACAAAAAATAATATTAACAACAAAACTATGTGAGTTTTATAATAAAAGTCAAAGGCACATTCATACATTATATAAGCATGCTCACATGATTATTGAAGTCATTATTATACTATACTTTTGCATTAGATGCAGATTTCAGACCTAAACTTTTATAATTAACAGAGTTCAGATTTAGACTTTGGGTTCAGAACGTTCTCCAGCAATTACTGATGTTCATTTAAAGCAATTTACCTTACACTTGAAAAAATAGTTAGGACAATTTTTTTCTCTCTCTCTTCCCCCCTCACCCCTGCATCTTTCAGTGCTGCAGAAAAAAAACCCATATCTACTTAGTAGTCACTTATGAAATTTGAGTCTGTAATTTACAGACTCTTGTTCATGTTAGGTTTTGGTCCAAAATAATTCAGTAATTTTTGGTGAGATACATTCTGTCACATACTGTTACATCACTTTGAAGTTACCTAAATACATGGCATGATGTGTGCCAATGCAATTAATTTTAAAGCATTTGCCACACAAACAATTTACACCACTGTTTAGACAGTGATCTTTATGGCTGGTAACAGAGTGTGGTGGTACTAGCAGAAATTACTTATGAACATAATTTTCAAAAATACATTTAACAATTGTTTTTGCCATGACATTACATCATTTTAGATTACATTTCATTTGCACTAGTAATTTATTCACACAAACCCCAGTGTTCCTCTAAGTAAAAGATCATCTTGCCTCACAAGAAACTATTTTACCCAATCAGTTTATCTCTTAACCAGTAACTTCTGTTAACAGCAGTTTGTCCTACTAGGTTTCTATAAAAAGCATTTTGTGCTAAGCACAAAACCTAGTTACAAGCATATAACATGGACCAGATTTCTTTGTAGAGCTTTGGCAGGGCTTTTTATATGACTTTTGGGGAGCTCTAATTGGAGTTGTAGAAAGCTGGCAACACTAAAACTCAGGCCACTTATTTAAAACCTTAATATTTCAACTTTTGCAGATTGTTTGGTTGGGGGGAGGGGGGAGTTGGTGGTTTTGGTTTTTCTTGTTACAAACAGTGGCTTAGGTCAACAACAGTGGTTACAGAAAATGGCACTCTTGTGTTGCATGCTTTGTCATTGTTTGCCTGTCCTCTTAAACTAGGCAGCAACTATTCCAAAGAAGTTAATTTCAAGGAAACTGCAAGTCCTTTATTAAATCATGCATGGATACATTAAAATAAATTATTCTTTGTATTCTTTTAATCTTTTAACTCAATTGCCCTACAGGACATAAATTGCTTTCAGAGATACTTGTTCTGCAAAACATTAACATTAATTTAGGCTTACATTAACAATTTTTAAAGAATACAAGTAATTAAGAAAATCAGTTGTATAAAGTATTTGCTTTTGAAGCTCAACAAAAATCAGCATTAAAAACTTGGCTAATTGTTTGTTAAATTTCTGTCATTTGTGGTATTGTATGAACACAACCTAATAATCAATGGTCTATCACTGACAGAGTTGCTTTGTAAAACTGCAGAATGGTTCTGACCTGTACATTGTTATGAAACTTTGGCATGGAAGCGCTTTCCAAAATAAGTGTCTTTTCCAAAGAAGTGGAAACTTACTTTTCATTTTAACTGAACTTTAAACTGAACGATAAATTGACATGAAAGCATGTAAAAATAAACCCAAGAAAATCCAAGTAACATTAAAATGTAATTCACTGAGAATCCATTAAATTTTCTGTAACTTAAATATTTATAAAGGTTACAAATATAATTACAAACTTAAATAATACACAAAGATTGATAATTGGAGAATTTTATTTGTTTCCTATTTTCCATATTTTGAAATTGATTTGTGTGAGAGCCTAATATGATTTTTCCATAGCTCAGTAGAGGAACAACTACAGTTTTTACCCTGCACAAATGGAATCTAAGTAAATTCCAGTTCACCTATCTTCCTTTCCTGCAGGAAACTAAAACAAGAAAACGAGATGTTCAGAGTAAGGCTTTCATGTTGGGTTTTTGGTTGGTTTGTTTGTTGTTTTTTTATTTTTTATTTTTTTTTTATATGGCTATTTCTTGCAACAACACTGTGCATCTCATTTTGAAACCTCTTTGCAACACAGTGTGGAGATCACTGAACTAATCACACCCTACCATTTTCTAAAACTAATGTATCCATACTTGTATAGCTGTGCACACAGACTAATACCTCCTGTTGAGATAAGGACGAAAAAAGGGAAAGTTTATTAACATAGAGCTACATCAGGACCTGACCAAGAATCTGTTCAGTGCACTGCATGGTACAAAACATGGTCTATCCTTCTTTCATAGTGTAAACAGGCACTGAGGTATTGTCTCTCCTCCCTGCTCCTGATATATTTTTATATATATATATACTTATATATGACTCAAATCCAGTTCAACATGAGGTCCAAGGCCAACTGTATGAGGCTCAACAAGTCCCAGTGCTGGGTCCTGCACTGGGTCACAACAACCCCATGCAATGCTACAGGATTGGGAAAGAATGCCTGGAAAGCTGCCTGACCGAGAAAGACCTGGGGGTGTTGGTTGACAGCCAGCTGGATATGAGCTGGCAGTGTGTCCAGGTGGCCAAGAAAGCCAATAGCATCCTCGCTTGTCTAAGAAATAGNCTTAGGGACATGGTTTAGGGGTGGACTTGGCAGTGTTAGGTTAGCAGTTGGACTTGAGGATCTTAAGGGTCTTCTCCAACCTAAATGATTCTATCATTCTATGTTTTGTCATTGCTAATGCACATTATGCAGAATTTAAGCATTCAACATTATGGTTATTATATCAGTATTCTACAGAGCTGTATCATCAAAATGGAAAATTAAAGGCTTGAAAATGTCTCTTCTTCCCATGGACTACTGTATTCTGTACGAACAAAAGTAATTTCTACTAATTATTCTTAATTATTGATGTCCTACGTGGTATGACGACACCTTTTAACACCAGCTAGGAAACAGAAGTTCCATTTCCTGGAAAAATAAATGGGTTTCACTTTAATGTTTTCTTCATGAGTTTAAAAAGCAAAGAAAAGAGATAAGTAATTTTCCTCATGCATAAGGAACGAAGAAAGAAATATCCAACAAAACAAATAAAATGTTCAATCTCAGGGGAGTACCACCCTTTTCAAGAATAACAATTTGCCTATTTATTTTAATAGTCACATAGGGCACCAGAGACATCTTTTGCTTATGTAGACTATGCCTAGCACTTGCCCTAACCACAGATCTGTGATGGAAAAAAATCCTCTAAAAACAGTCATTTACAGATTGTTGGAGCAGTTCTGTTTCACATTCTAACACATCAGGTCAGGGAGAAATTGGCACTAGGCCTTGTATTAGTAACAGTGGAGTTTTGAATCTATATCCCTTGGGAGGACTGTGAAAATGCCAGTGCTTTGAAATTTCAGGCATCTCTCAGTCTGACAAGCATTTTTATAAAAAATTCTGTTGCCACTCAATATACATTTCAGGGAAGTCTTTTATCCAAACCAATTGTTTATAATCTTTTTTTAAAAAAATAGAAATAAATACTGCAGAAGGTTTTGCCACTAGATCTTAGTTTTACCTGGTACACTGCATCAAGATCCACAGCATCAAGATACTGGGAGTTACAGAAGTTTAAAAAAAAAGGCTTTCTATCATTTGTTACAGGATCAACAGAAGTCTGCTGGTAAATCAGCTACAGAATACATAGGCATCATGACCTCCATTTTAACAAATCAAAAGTTGAGACATTAATATGAAGAACTCCAGGTTCCACAGAATAAACTGCATCTCTGTACTTGAACTATACTAACTGTTGCTACACATTTTGAGGCGAAAACTCCTGGATTCGTAGAACTGCAGATACATCAGTTCTTACCATCCCTACTGCTTTGATAATTTTTGCTTTCCATTTCATGTCTTCTGTCCTGCTCACCTGCAAAAAGGAAATGTGTCATTACCAGTTTCCCTGCATATGTACAGAAATCACAGTAACTGTTGGAAAGGCACATGTGCAAAAAGAAGATACAGCAAAGAAGTAGGATGGTACTTAAACACACAGCAGCAGCATAATCCATTTTTAAAAATGCAGATTAGCTGAGAGAAATTTAATCAATGCCTTCTGCTCATTCATGATAGTCAAAGACACAGTCTGCATCAATGTGTAATTCAAAGGAACTGGGTAATTTCATAGTACAGTGAGGAAAACTGACTTGGCATAGTTGACTTATTGACACCAGCTATCCTCCTGCTGTCACTTTTAATTCTCTGTAAACAATTGCCTGTAACACTCTCTACTACCAGAGAAAATTCACACTCTGTGAATTATGGGGGTCATTCAGAACCTTAGTATATATTTTCTTGTTTAGTATATGAAAACTTAGAAAATGAAACCAATTGAGCAAAATTACAAGTTTGAAGTTGAGTTTGTAAAATAAAGATTTATGTCCAGCTATAATATAGATAGCTATATTTCTATAAAAAAAAACCAACAACAACAAAAAAAACACAAAACCATGTATACCTGTATGTTTTTTAAACATATTTGACTTGTACTTATATGTCTTCCCTGCACACACTATTTATAGCTAAGCAGAGCCAGATGCTTCTTATAAGAAGCACTTCATGGCTTTTTGCTTGCATTTTTTTCTTATAAAACAAATAAAATTAAATAACCTTCTTACTGGCAACTATGAGTTTTGAAAAAAAAAAAAATTAATCCATTTTTATACGTCAGGTAAGGCACACAAAAATGTAAACCAGCCAGCTATTAAAAAACTACCTGCTTTTTCTTAACAGTGCTTATTGATAATAGTAATAATATCTGTTCAATAGCAAAACAAAATCTTTTCTTGATGATTACAACCTCATTCTCCATGCTAATTAATCAGTTTTACATCACAGTAAACCTGTTAAAATCAACAGATTTGTCCAGGATGGAAATACCAGTAAAGACGAACAATGAAAAACAAAGTCCACTATAGTAGAAATTATGACTTGTGTGTGTGTGTGAGAGAAAGAGTTAAGTTTTACAATTGGACATTTTTCTGGTGTGAACTTGATTCCATCAAGACAATATGTGTAAGAAACTATGAAAGTAAATCACTTTCAAACAGCCATAGTGCACTGGGTTATTCTGTTATACATTCCTGTAAATACTTGCAAGAGCTAAAAAAGGCAGCACACACACGCACACACACAAACCCAGCAGTGATGAGAAAGTAGCTGTAACTTTGGATACATGGTGTGCTTGTTTCAGATACAACTCAAGTCACAACAGGGGTATAGTTCCTAGGCAAAGAATAAAAATTGCAGAAGTGAAGGGGAGTGTCTGGGGAAAGAGTTTTAATACAAAATGAACAGCTATTCTCAAGGTGTACATTAGGGCTATCCCAGCACAGACTCTTTACAAACTTACAGCTTACCTGATGATATCTCCATAAAGGGGTAAGAAAGAAGGGTATGTACCATTTCTTCAAATATCTTTGCATATTTTTATGTGTTAACTTGTCCCAGAATTTAGGAACAGTTGCAAAATGTAAGTGTA
The DNA here is from genome assembly GCA_013400195.1 of Aramus guarauna. NCBI lineage: Eukaryota > Metazoa > Chordata > Aves > Gruiformes > Aramidae > Aramus > Aramus guarauna. The sequence continues at coordinate 153,746 of VXBL01006714.1, forward strand.
TCACTAAAGAGAAGGATCCCTTAAAACAACCAGTCTCTGTTACTTTGAGGACATACTTGTGGCATGTTCTCAGAACATACTTCACTACCCCAAAGACATAATTATCAATAACAAACTGAGAATAATAATCATTGCTTGTGAAACTGAGTTTATTAGAGTGAAATAATCCACACAGCCCAGATGCTGTCAATAATAGACCTTACTAATACTAGGAGAAACCTTACCTAGATTGATTTCAGTGAAATTAATTACTTGCTTTTACGTAACACAAACATGAAATGTGCTGTATTAAAAGTGATAAAAGATGTGCATACAATATGGACATATGGAGGGATTTCAATTTCTTTGGTCCACCCCATATTTTAATGTCTGGGAGTCCAGCCAAATGTAATTTTGAGGCAGCTGCCAAATCAGTGGGAAAATATCACAATCAAACCTAGATAATTAGCAGTCCCCATCTTCAGGCAAATCAAGATTTCCCAACTACTGCAATTAATTTAAGGGCCAAGAGATTCTTGTCCTGTAGGTAGCAGCTTTTCAGTGGATTGAAAACAGAAGCTGTTTAAGGCAATTTTCCTGTACTTCTTACAGTACAGTGTGTTGTACTGTGCTTAGGTTATTACCTGGCAAGTTTATTTTACAGGGCTGTTGGATTTAAGTGTTCTATAAATATAACACATTTCTCTTTTAGTTCTTTATATTCAATTATAGGACTGTATTATACCATGTTTTATTTTTCCTGATAAGCAACAGAAGAAAAAAGGATACTAGGAATGTGGTTGGCTCTTTACACATATGAAAAACTCAACAAGCATCATTCCACTTTCATTTAGCACTAATGGTATGATGATATCTACTTATCTCTTCCCCTTTCCCTGTACATTAGTGCCTCTTCTTTCATGACATTTTAACATTTATGATTTTCCTGTTAGACTAAGGAGATTTTTTTTTTCTCTCTTAATATGTAAGGTGTCTCAATCTCTCCACCTAAATTCTTAAGGAAATTCTGTTCTGACCTTGATCAACCTTCCAACAAATATTATCTGATCACTAGTATGAAAGACCTAAAAACCTTTTCATATTTTGCATGGTAACTTTGTATGTGTCTCTCACTTCAGAAAATCCTCTCTCCCACCTAAGATCAGCCCTGAACAAGAATTTAATCTTATTTATTCACACCAATCTCCAGAAGGAGATGGGTTGTAACACCAGGTTGGAAGTAGAAGATTAGTGTCTTCCCTAAACAGTAAGACTCTCTTTCAGATTGTCCACTGTGCCTTTCAAAGCAAAGAACCTTCTAGGCAGCTTGCTTAACTTACTGTGTATTCTTAAACTTATTTTTTTAATATGATTGCTGCCTGAATGGTTGCTGCTTGCTTCCAGGCAGATCTTTGTGCTTGAGAAAAGAGCAAACACTGCAAATATTTCCAAGTTTGTTTTTGATTGTGGTATCCTTGAAACTGATCAATTTTTAAACATTCATTACAGTTTACTTTCAACTGAAGCATCCAGGACGACTGAGCCTTATGCATGCAGGAGCACCAAAAGGAAACAGCAAGTGATACCAGTGGGTCACTCTCTGCTGTGAGAGATGGAGGTACTCAATTGCTGACCTGCCTTGTTGTTTAGGGAGGTCAGCTGCTTGATGAGGGCTCAGATCCATGATGTTGTAGACAGACAGTCAAAGCTTACATCATCCTCTGACTATTAGCCCCTCCTGTTTTTCCTTTTTGGAACCAGTGATACTACAAGGGACAACCTGAAGTACAACAGATGTGACTACAGAGCTCTGGGGGCAATAGTCAGGGCATTGGGATCCAGGTGGTGTTATCTTGACTCCTGCAGGTGAGACAAAAGGGTATAAGAGGAAGGCACACAGTAAGAAATATGATAAATGTGCTTCCAATTTAAAAAATCCAGTTCAAAATGTTGATATTTTAAAGTTCAGAAAATTTAATTTTTATACAACACTGATGGGTCACCAAAAAAAATACTACAGAATAATATTCTGTGGTGAAGTACAGTAGACCTTCTATGGTTAGCATGAATTCTCATGAAATAAAATAGTAACCAAGTTGAATGTTCTACTCCTTGAAAATAGTTAATTAAAATCTTTAGATAAAAACATAATCAGAAATCCAGATAATACTACATATCACAAACAATATAAGTTTGGTTTGGTGTTGGTAGAGGAACAACTGATCAGTGACAATACTTCAAGTTGTTAGCTTTGATTTTACATCCAGAAGGCAAGAAGCTAACTTCACTAAGAGGTATATAATTGCAAAAAATGTCTTGTTTGAGTTGAGTATTTTTAACTTGCTTCCAATTTACTTGTTCTTGGGAGTAAGAGAAATATTGTGACACTTGTTTCATGTACTAAAACTATGGTGAGCTTTGCTTTTCTCAATTTGCCTTCTAGAACTATTTTACATGAGATAGGTTTATTTTATATAATCATATAAATGTCTAGTATAACATAAATTGTAATTTGCATCAAGCAGAAAATTAAATTGTGAACACCACATGCAAAATGGGCTCAAGGTAGCACATTTTCTTTATGTAACTTTATCACAAACCAAAACTCTCACAGCTTTAAAGAAAATTTCCTAATGGAGTGTTACAAATTTTTTTCCTTCCCAAGCACAAACATAATAAATCTCGTGCAAATGCTGGATATAAACCAACCATTTTCCCCCATAGATCCTTTGCTTCCCTGATAAATGATCTAAAACTAGGGTAACATTGGGATTGGGCTGGGATTTGTGTGGAATGATGGTTGGATTGTCCGTATGAAAAAGAATTTTCCATGCAGCTGTGCATAATCTTGTGTCATATTGTATGGAGCTGTCCATTGAGCAGTCTGTGGCAATGAACTCATACTGTGCAGAGACTGACACAACTGTACCACCGTGGTGGAGCTGGTAAAACATGCCTCAAGGAACAGGAAAGAGAGACTGAGCAGCTGCAGCAGTGTAAAATAATCTCTGAAAATAAGAATAGATAAAGAAGATCTAAACAGTATTTCATGATATACTAGCAAAGAAGTGGTGGCAAGGGATAGCCATTGATTAGGTTTATTTCTGACATTTCACAGACATGCGGTATTTTAACAGTCTTCAATTAAGTCAGGCAAGTTAGAGACACTAGCAAACTATTGTAGGACTTTGATGATTACTGTACTCAATGCATAAGCATTGCATTCTCAAATAAAAAAAAAAAAAAAAGGGAAATTAAAAAAANGGTAGGGAAGGGAGGGAGAAGTGGGGAGCATGGTGTGGCACACAGAAACAACCACCCTCATTTTTTTCCCTACAGAAGTAATACACTATCAGTACAAACATAGTAACTCCAAGTAGTGAAGACAAGTGATTTCACTAGCTCAGCCATGAAACTCTTCAACAGAACTAAGTACTTTTAAAGCAGTATCAAAGTGTTTTCCCAGTAGAGAGAAAATGGAGTCACAAACACAAGTAATGATCACTTACGTATGTTAAAGATGGATATATGCAGATATACCCACAGAATTGTTCTGACTGAAGAAACTAAGGAAAATTGATGATAAACTTCACTACAGAAATTGGATATATACTTAAGAGGAAGATATATAATTAATGTAATTGTTTTAACCTTGCAGTGTGCTTCTGGCAGGAAAAATAAATCATTGATTTTGACAGATACATTTTATGCCCATCCTGACAGTCCTAGTTCAACTACACAGATTTAAAATTCCGTAAGTGCCTTTTGTGTCAATGAATTGTCTCGTGGGACTATAACTAATATCTTTGTTGTTGTTCTAGTAACCAATTCCAAGACACCACAATTCAGTTAAGGGTTTTCAGTTTCCAAAGCCTCTGAAGTGTGTTTCTCTTCATGAACATGCTCATGAGGAAACTAAAAGGTATTCTAAGAAGCATTTTCCCTTCCTTTATATTCCTCTACAACTGGTTTGTAGTAGAAAACATACATTTCAGTAGTAATCCCTTTGTAATGTGTATCTGGGGCACAGATAATTCTATCAATGATGAAGTCTGTAGGTTATTTTAGAATTTTTAAACACTCAACTCCATTTATCAGGTACAACATCTGCCTGAACTAATCACATTCAACTATCAAACTAAATTGTTTCAGTTGTACACAACTGAAGGCACCATTTTAATCCCCTTTTCCTTTCCCAGCTAGCTGTATTCCTTTGAAGCTGATGACTGATCTGCAAATACATAGCTGACATTTGTTCACTATTGCCCAATATATGCAGATTAGCTGGAACAATAGCTATAGTTCTCACTAGGCTTCTGCTCTACTGCTGGATGTTGGGAGATCACGTACAAATTTGCCAAAAGTGCTCAAAACTCTCACCAGCAAATCTTTTAGCCCAAGGAACCCAGCAGAGCAAGAGATGTAAACACTATCACTCTAAATATTTTTATTTTCTATAGCTATAAACCTAATGGAAATGGAAGGTTCTATTACCCTGGACAATATGAAGGTGTGAAGTATAAGAATTGTAACTGAGCATTGGTTTTCTTGCTTCCAAGTTATTTATGCTTTTATTTAAAGCTGAAAGGACATCCAAATTATGAACACCAACACATATAAGAATAATGCTATTAACACATCATATATCACTTTAGTTTATTTCCTTTGCAAATTAATGGGTTTAAGCTGTTTTACTGGAAAATTTCAAGGCATATAATAAATATAATTAATTATTTGTTACATTCCTTCTTGTAGTATATAATACATTGAAATATTTTTCACATTGAAAATTGGAGAAAATAACTTCTCGACTATCTTGGCAGGTGTCACCTTCTATTCCCACTGAAATCCAGAGGTCTCACATCAGTTTGTGTGGAATCAGCCTCAGAAAAATAAATTGCTTATATATGTTACAGAACTTTCATTGGTTTAAGCAAAAGCATTCTTCAAGAGGATCTACTTCCATTTACAAACTTGTGTATATCAAATAAAGCAAAATTTTTTAATCCTGTACACTTTTTATTAAACTTTGAATATTGAGTTGTATTCCAAACACACACTTATTTTAATTTATATAATACCAGACAAAACCCACAAGTGTGCCTGTGACAATGAAATAGTTGGAATATTAGATGGCAGATTCCCAACTTTGAACATCAAAAATTATTTTTTAATTGTGTTTCTCTTACCTAGAATAATTCAACTTAGAAACTCACATCTGGGAGTTTATATTTTCAAAAGAAGCCTTAAATATCTATCCACTAGTAAAGAATAACAAGAAGGAGAAAAAAAAATCCTTTTTTCCGATCCCTAATCAAAATGTTTCTAGCTTCCTATAAGAAAAATAATTGCAAACAATCACATTTCTAAGTAAACCTAACTTGCAGCTACAATTTAGGAAAGATTAATGCTTACAGAATAGGAAAAAAGCAACCTGAACACTTGTATTTAAGAGTCTGACAGTGCTGCAAGTTGGTGAAGTTCTCATTTCTGTCTAAAAACGAAATGAAATAAATTACTACTAGGATAAAAATTTAAATTAAAATTCTGTTATATACTGGAATAATACAGATAAGATTCAAATTCAAGTACTGTGATCTCTCAGTGTTGTATTATTTAAGTACATGGTGGCTTTAATATGCCAGTAACTTTTATTCCCTTCCAGATACCTATTAAACAAACGTTGCACTTTATATAAGAAAATCTGAATAAGCATTTTCTTCTATGAAAAGGAAGCTTTTATAAAGGAAGCTGTGGTGAAGGGTAAGCAAAATAGTATCGCATAAGTCTTTTAAAACAGTAGCAATATCTGCCTTCCTTGAAAAAGGCCATAGAATTACACTGTTCTTCACTTCAGTAAACATCTGTGGTGGACTGTGAAGCTGGTTTTGCTAGTGTGAGCTCAACTACTGTTCTGGAGTAATTATAAATCAGGTATTTCATATTAATGTAAAAGCAGGGGAGGTGAAAATTGTTTTGGCAGCACCTGTTGATTCTATAATACTAATTTTTTCTTTCTTTTCTAACAGCTATTCATAAGAGTTGAATAAGACCGGATATGATTATTATTTATTATTATTACTATTATTATGTTTTATTTATTTAGGGCATCTGAGTTCTCCATGAAGTATTTTAGCAGACATATATTTGCAATATATGTCTGCTAAATATTTGCAATATATGCNTTACTGTACTCAATGCATAAGCATTGCATTCTCAAAAAAAAAAAAAAAAAAAAGTGAAATTACAGAAAAGATTTGGGGCTAGCCGAGTTCACTATAAGACTGCAAACTCGGCAAAAATCTCTGGCAGAAAGAAAAGAAACTTGGCTATTGAGAGAGCAAGCAGAATTTGCAAAACAGAGGAAGTCACCCAGAGATTGAAGACGATGGAAAGACAAGGATGTTTTGACACTGCAGACAGTAGAGAAGCTGAGAAGGGAAAAGAGCTCACAAAGAGATTCTGGTGAACAGCACCTTCCTCCACAAACTACAAACTATGGTGCAGGGGGGGGTGGGGTGGGAGGTAGGGAAGGGAGGGAGAAGTGGGGAGCATGGTGTGGCACACAGAAACAACCACCCTCATTTTTTTCCCTACAGAAGTAATACACTATCAGTACAAACATAGTAACTCCAAGTAGTGAAGACAAGTGATTTCACTAGCTCAGCCATGAAACTCTTCAACAGAACTAAGTACTTTTAAAGCAGTATCAAAGTGTTTTCCCAGTAGAGAGAAAATGGAGTCACAAACACAAGTAATGATCACTTACGTATGTTAAAGATGGATATATGCAGATATACCCACAGAATTGTTCTGACTGAAGAAACTAAGGAAAATTGATGATAAACTTCACTACAGAAATTGGATATATACTTAAGAGGAAGATATATAATTAATGTAATTGTTTTAACCTTGCAGTGTGCTTCTGGCAGGAAAAATAAATCATTGATTTTGACAGATACATTTTATGCCCATCCTGACAGTCCTAGTTCAACTACACAGATTTAAAATTCCGTAAGTGCCTTTTGTGTCAATGAATTGTCTCGTGGGACTATAACTAATATCTTTGTTGTTGTTCTAGTAACCAATTCCAAGACACCACAATTCAGTTAAGGGTTTTCAGTTTCCAAAGCCTCTGAAGTGTGTTTCTCTTCATGAACATGCTCATGAGGAAACTAAAAGGTATTCTAAGAAGCATTTTCCCTTCCTTTATATTCCTCTACAACTGGTTTGTAGTAGAAAACATACATTTCAGTAGTAATCCCTTTGTAATGTGTATCTGGGGCACAGATAATTCTATCAATGATGAAGTCTGTAGGTTATTTTAGAATTTTTAAACACTCAACTCCATTTATCAGGTACAACATCTGCCTGAACTAATCACATTCAACTATCAAACTAAATTGTTTCAGTTGTACACAACTGAAGGCACCATTTTAATCCCCTTTTCCTTTCCCAGCTAGCTGTATTCCTTTGAAGCTGATGACTGATCTGCAAATACATAGCTGACATTTGTTCACTATTGCCCAATATATGCAGATTAGCTGGAACAATAGCTATAGTTCTCACTAGGCTTCTGCTCTACTGCTGGATGTTGGGAGATCACGTACAAATTTGCCAAAAGTGCTCAAAACTCTCACCAGCAAATCTTTTAGCCCAAGGAACCCAGCAGAGCAAGAGATGTAAACACTATCACTCTAAATATTTTTATTTTCTATAGCTATAAACCTAATGGAAATGGAAGGTTCTATTACCCTGGACAATATGAAGGTGTGAAGTATAAGAATTGTAACTGAGCATTGGTTTTCTTGCTTCCAAGTTATTTATGCTTTTATTTAAAGCTGAAAGGACATCCAAATTATGAACACCAACACATATAAGAATAATGCTATTAACACATCATATATCACTTTAGTTTATTTCCTTTGCAAATTAATGGGTTTAAGCTGTTTTACTGGAAAATTTCAAGGCATATAATAAATATAATTAATTATTTGTTACATTCCTTCTTGTAGTATATAATACATTGAAATATTTTTCACATTGAAAATTGGAGAAAATAACTTCTCGACTATCTTGGCAGGTGTCACCTTCTATTCCCACTGAAATCCAGAGGTCTCACATCAGTTTGTGTGGAATCAGCCTCAGAAAAATAAATTGCTTATATATGTTACAGAACTTTCATTGGTTTAAGCAAAAGCATTCTTCAAGAGGATCTACTTCCATTTACAAACTTGTGTATATCAAATAAAGCAAAATTTTTTAATCCTGTACACTTTTTATTAAACTTTGAATATTGAGTTGTATTCCAAACACACACTTATTTTAATTTATATAATACCAGACAAAACCCACAAGTGTGCCTGTGACAATGAAATAGTTGGAATATTAGATGGCAGATTCCCAACTTTGAACATCAAAAATTATTTTTTAATTGTGTTTCTCTTACCTAGAATAATTCAACTTAGAAACTCACATCTGGGAGTTTATATTTTCAAAAGAAGCCTTAAATATCTATCCACTAGTAAAGAATAACAAGAAGGAGAAAAAAAAATCCTTTTTTCCGATCCCTAATCAAAATGTTTCTAGCTTCCTATAAGAAAAATAATTGCAAACAATCACATTTCTAAGTAAACCTAACTTGCAGCTACAATTTAGGAAAGATTAATGCTTACAGAATAGGAAAAAAGCAACCTGAACACTTGTATTTAAGAGTCTGACAGTGCTGCAAGTTGGTGAAGTTCTCATTTCTGTCTAAAAACGAAATGAAATAAATTACTACTAGGATAAAAATTTAAATTAAAATTCTGTTATATACTGGAATAATACAGATAAGATTCAAATTCAAGTACTGTGATCTCTCAGTGTTGTATTATTTAAGTACATGGTGGCTTTAATATGCCAGTAACTTTTATTCCCTTCCAGATACCTATTAAACAAACGTTGCACTTTATATAAGAAAATCTGAATAAGCATTTTCTTCTATGAAAAGGAAGCTTTTATAAAGGAAGCTGTGGTGAAGGGTAAGCAAAATAGTATCGCATAAGTCTTTTAAAACAGTAGCAATATCTGCCTTCCTTGAAAAAGGCCATAGAATTACACTGTTCTTCACTTCAGTAAACATCTGTGGTGGACTGTGAAGCTGGTTTTGCTAGTGTGAGCTCAACTACTGTTCTGGAGTAATTATAAATCAGGTATTTCATATTAATGTAAAAGCAGGGGAGGTGAAAATTGTTTTGGCAGCACCTGTTGATTCTATAATACTAATTTTTTCTTTCTTTTCTAACAGCTATTCATAAGAGTTGAATAAGACCGGATATGATTATTATTTATTATTATTACTATTATTATGTTTTATTTATTTAGGGCATCTGAGTTCTCCATGAAGTATTTTAGCAGACATATATTTGCAATATATGTCTGCTAAATATTTGCAATATATGCAATTTCTCCATGTGCAATACAGTGAAGTAAAGAAAGACATTTTAACTGCAGATGAGTGATCATTTCAACCATTTAGGCCACCTACCAGTCTAACCACAGGTGGGTGCTTAGTGGCTTTTTCCCTTATAATCCCTTGATGGGTGTTGGTTTCTCAATTTTTTTTCACTATTTTTTACCAGCTTTTCTTGTTGTCATAGTTGCTGTTGCTATTCTAATGAAAAACCTTATCTTCTCTTAAACCAGTGTTCTCTGATAAAATACTTTGTTTAAAAAACAACTGTGATCACATTAAATGACCCACTTCTGCAGTTACGCAGTTTAGGCTCCTTTCTGACTTCCCTAAGCTATTATAATTGTTAGAAGAGCCAGATCAGGGACCATAAAAACCTCAGTTGCGTGCAATTGTTGGCAAATATTACTTTTAATGGACCTTGATCATAGAGTACTAAAAGCTTAATGTACATGTAAAAAATACTGCTTTATCCTATCTTAGTCTTAAGATCTCTTGGTTTGGGTTTTTCTTAATCATCATTTGCATTTTTATTCATGTCAAAGTTCCAACTCACACTGGAATTTTGGAAATATAATTCCCTTTTGAATTACTGAAGTTCAAAAGGTACTGCTGTTATTACAATATATTTACATATTACTGTGTATCAAGCCTTCTCTCTTGTCATTCATAAACACTCCAAAATATAGTTCAAAACAAACAAACAAACAAAACCGAAAAATGTTTGGTTGGTACTCCTGGGAGAAAAAAAGCTTTCTGACTATAGTTAGCACTCCTGGAAATAGGCATATACAATGAAAATACTGCTGAAGCCTGTCTGTAGTTGTACTGCAACCTGGACAGTGCTAGCAGGAGTATTATGCATGGGAGACACACAGCTCTATGTTCTAGAATACCCACAGATTGGCAAGGCATTTTCCATAATTTACTTTTATGAGCTTCAGTTTTAAATGAATTTTACGGACTTAATGGTTTGGGAAATTATTATGGGAAATAATAATTCAGAGTTGACCTTTTCTGAGCTACCTGTTATTTGATTGGTTTAGCTGGCAATGTCTTTAATTGAATTTGTCAGCAACAAAAATATGTGTGCTAACAGCTGCTGACTTACAGTTTATAATTATTGTTATTACCTCAGATAAATATTTAAGCAGGCAAAGAAAGAGTGGGAGTAGAACAAAGTCACCTAAAATAGCACAAAGTGAAAGTCTCAATGGAGAAGTTGTAATACTCACTGTTTCTTTAGAAATACATTTCTGAATTAGCAGAAGTTGCAACATATTTTTGTCATTTAGTGAAAACACTCACAAGTTATACATCAGATGATGTGAGTAAACAATGACTAAATACTGTGTTATTTCCTTAGCCAGTGCTTCGTAGTATCATCAGAAAAATTACTTGAAAATTTAGCCTCAAATCCTGCAAATCCTGACTTCTGCTCACCAGCCCAAAAAAGCCCTAGACAGAGTTGTTCTTTGTGCATAGGCTTGTTCTTTGTACAATGCACTGTAGGAGTAATGTCTATAATTAAAACAAAACGAAACAAAACAAAAACCAACAAAACCTTCTGAAACTAATTAAAATAGGATTAAGCAACCAGAGTACTGAATTTATGTAGAAAAAACATTATATAAAAAAATCAAATTTACTTTCAAATAATTGAGTTGTCATCTCTTAATATTAAACAAAAAAAAAAGAACAAGAAAAAGAAAAAGAATAATGTTGTATTGATTTTGTTAGGAGGGATTTCTTGGGTTTTGTTTGTTTGCTTGCTTGTTTGTTTTTAAAGTATCTTAGTGTCATTAAATCATATGACAAAGAGAGGAATGATGAAATGTGTCACTGTCTTCTGGTCTTAAACAAAGCATTTTTTGGAGAATAAACAGCAGTTTCTTTCAAATGTACTATTTCTTTCACCCTATCTGACAAACTTTTTTGTAGTTCTTTAATGTTGTTCTGCCTAATTTCTTGCCATAGAACTGAAGGGAATGATTCACATGTTCTATGTCATTGCCAAAAAAGAAAAGAAAAATCTCTTTGAGGAAAGCATATCAGTTCTTATTAACCTAGGAGATTAAAAGCATGTGAAATCACCTCTAATTGCAACTCACACACCAAAATGAATTCAGGATCAGGCCTTCTGATTTTCTAGACACGATTCTTTTTCCTATTGTCATTACTAGAGCTCTTCACTTTGGAACTTAATGAATAGTTTAAATCTGGTGTCTGAGACATAGAAGTACTGTATACTATTGGGACTATCTAATGTTTGGATAATGTGGATTTTATCAGAGGCATAAAAAGAAATCTAGTACAAATCAGCCTACTTTCAAGGAAGCAGTTTAATGGTTGTACTAGTCTACATGAATGAATTATTTGAAGTGAGAAACAATGAATGACAAAGATTTTAGAGAAAAAATGTACGTCCAAAGTCACTGAACTTCTCTAATGTTTCTGAAGTTACAATCCTGTATTTTTCTTAGTATTTGCAACAAACTTCAACCTATGTGTGTGTGTATGAGGGGGGTGGGGGTGGGGAAGCTATTGCATTCCAGTTTTAGAACTGTCATCCTCTTTGCTAACATCTCTTATGTGCAATTTCGCATAATTTAAGTAGAAAACATTCTACTTCAGGGACATTTGATTATATAGTATAAAATAAAAGTTTATGTATGAAAGGATATTTTGCTCTAAGTATCCAAGACATCTGTTTTTTGGCTTGGTCATTTTTTGTTGTTTTTTTGTGGTTTTTTTTCAGCTAGTGGACAAATAAGTAACATAACACTATATCTGAGATGATCTTGTGCTTTCTAAGTACATAAGCAGTTTGTCAAAGGATTTTTTAAGGCATGATGTGTCACAAAGAGCAAATATGGAAAAGCAGTAAAAATCTAATCCTGTGGTTATAAAATCCAATTAATAATCATAGAATCATAGAATCATAGAATCATAGAATCATAGAAT
>VXBL01006716.1:0-107112 GCA_013400195.1 Aramus guarauna
CTTTGGCGGTAACGGCCGCCGGCGGGATCTACCTCAGGCGGGTCCGCCTCAGGCCGCCCCGGAGGAAGGGTTAGGCGGCGGGGCGACACTTCGAGCCTTTTCTCTTCCCTCCTTCACAGCGCTGCGAAGGCGGCAGTGCCCGCGGCGGGGGAGGCCCACGGCAGCAAGCAGAACTACCCCCGGCCCTTCACCGCGCTCTGCCAGCTACAGGGCTGAAAGTAAGAACCGCAAATAAAAGTTTCAGACACTTAAAAAAAAAAAAAAGTGATGAACTAATCACAGCACGCTTCTCAGAAGAGGTGTTTCCTATTAACACAGCTTTCAAGTTAGCCCCAAGTCCCATCCCCAGCTGGCTTAAAGATATCTGGCCATTAGATAGTGCTTAATTGTCTTTACTTGTATCAGGGCTGCCCTGACAGAACCAGACTTTGGGTTTTCCATGACTTCTTTTAGAGGCTTTCACATAGGAACTGGTGAGCTATTCACTTATTTTTCAGCAATAAAGTCCCGAGGATAAGGGAGACAGAACTTTCATCCGCTCAAGGAAGCGTCACGAGTCCAAAGCCCACGTCTCGGCTGGTAAGCCACACTATACAGACAGTAAGATTTATGTCTACGCTATGCAGTATCTATTGCTTTTGTGAGGTAGGAAGAATATTGAAATACATGTTCTGCAAATACAAGGCAATTTGGGAAGCCTGTAGAAAAACGGGTAACTTAAAGGTCTCTTCAAACCCAGTGCCACACAGAACGGAGGATGTCAGAATCTGCATAAAAAATTTATTTTATCAATAACACATAAATAAGTACACATAACCCATACACACTTTCTTCAGGTAACACCACAAAACCATCTCACAGGAACTCCAGAAAAAAAAATAAAAATATATCCTGCTCAAGATGCCAGTGCAAGTGGGCGTCACCCCCAGTTCCAGGCAGCATCGGGACCACACAGGATTCCAGTACAATGTGGTAGTTGGAGCAGATTTTCACTGGCTCAGCTCTCATTGTTGTTCCAATGCTATGCTGCTGAGGCCACAGATGTACTGGTTGAATGGGTACACGACCTGATTAGTCTAAGGAAAAAAAAAAATCTTTAGACTATTCAATACACTTGCTGCTGAACTCCAGGAATAAGGATTTGCCCTTTGCATTTTTTAAAACAGGTGCTGGTAATTCAATGCTCTGCTGTATGTCTTTATTAACAGTTTGCACCACACTTTCTGCTCCAAACAGACTTGGTGGCAAATTAACATTTTACTTCAGTTTATTACAGTCCTCTAAGAATCATTAAAGACATCTCAGACAGAGTCACAACTTTGGCAGGCTAGCCAACAAGAAACAAAAAACAGCTTAGAAAAATGTTGCCTTTCAAAAGAGACTATGATGCCACTTCAACAGTGATGATTTCACACTTCCCGGTATCTTGATCTGTGCAGGTAACATGCAAGGACCCATCCCTAGATAGAAGGGAAAGGTATGTTTAGGACTATCTCAACACAACACTTAGTATTTTACTACATGTTCCAGAGAGGACAAGCAATACTCTTTATGCAGATGAAAGAGATTAGCATCAAAATAGCCTGGGAAGAACATGCTTCAACATAGATGAAATAAATTTATGAAATTAAATTCAGTTTATCAAGTATTTAAATATGCACTTCTTGCTCTCCATTAAAACATGGATCTTCTCTACATAGGGTAGAAAAGATTCAGGAACACGTTTAAACATTGTAAATTTTATTTAGTACAGGTTTGTAAATGGAGTATGAAGTAATATTATTAAAATATTCATCTTGAGAACTCTGAGTAACAGCAACCAACAGATAAGCACATCTTCTCAAAGCACGAGAGCTTGACTTTTTTTAAAAGTAGCAGTAGTCTTTAAATACCATGGATCTCCTTCAAGGAGGAAAACCTTAATTTTCAAAATCCAAGAATTAAAGAAAATATTAAATCCTACTTCTAGACATACAACAGTCACATAATATTTAGACACAGATGAGTTCTACTGAACTTTCTCTGTTCTTTTTCATCTAAATACTACTAAAAACTTTAAAATAATGCAGGTTTTCTGCACTACACAGTTACATATATAATCCCTAAAATAATATATAATGCCTAAGATATTTTTCTTACCAATGCTAAGTGCAAGTCTCCATATGACTAACAAGGTGTTTCAGGTGAAGTCTGTTAATAGAGCATTAGTGCACCTGACAGTTAACATAAGAAAATGAAGTATTTTGAACTGAAATAGCAAGTAGAGATTTAGTTTTTCAGCAACATCTGGACAAATTTCATATTTAGAAAAGCAATATGAACTTCAAGACAGTCCTCAGACGACAGACGTGCTTTGACTACTTAGAATTCCATCTTCTGGTATCTTTATAGACTATTTAGACACGTTTTCATCACAAATGCTGCATATGAGAAGACCTTCATGGGTTCCTTAGCAACTCATGAAGACAGATTCTACTTCAGTTTTTCCTAGAAGTGTGGGCACTCAGAAATCCCTGTCCCCTTCCACAGGAAATTTGAGATACTGACTGCTCTCAGGCATGGTTAAACTGATCAACAGTTGCTAAAGTCATCTATAACTGTGTTAAGTTTTATTTCTTTAGGAACCAAAGAATGAAAGCGTAGAAGGTACTGCATAAAAACCACATTCCTACAGAATCTACCCCAGCTAGGACACAGCCCTGTAAGCAATGACATGCTGAAATTTCTCAACACAAAACTAAACATTCTGTAACAGGAGAAAGACTGCTTGTCAGAAGTGTGACACAGCAAGTTAAACAGCTGAACAGTAAATATTTTGGGTACCTTTTCATAGTGAGAACAGTTAGTATATCATGTAGGCCATCCTCTTTTTTATCTAAATCCTGGAGTACAATCTATTAAAAAAAAAAAGATGTTAAAGTTCTCTAAATCTTTGCACAGCAGTTTAATGGCAGTGATACCATAGTGAAGGTGTGCAATTCCTTCTGTTTAGCATCATATTAATAATTCAGTAACAAAGCCCTAACATTCTAATGGACTTCATTCAGCTGTAGTACAAAACGGTGTAGTTTTAGCTATTTGCACTACTGTTTCAGTGGTTTTGTTTCAGGATCTCTCAGCAAGATAGCTGGAGTACCTGCAATCCTCAAAGACTACAGTAACAGCTGAGCACACTCCTTCACTTCAGATCAGTTCTGTAACTATTAGGTAACATCCTTTCCCTAATCCCTTAAAGATCTTTGGGCAGGACCAAGGTGGAATAACAATTGTCTCAAGTATTCCATCCATTTCAGCCACATCTACACCCTCCCTGATGCTTTAAGTGCACTGAAGCCAAGGTAAGCACATCACCATCATTTCAAACAAGCTGTGTTCTCTCAATAGGTTGACTCCTGAATAGTATCTTTACATCAGTGAGGGTTTAATTATATCATCTTACCACCGTCAAAAATTGTGTGGTATTTAATACCAAGATCCTGGCCAGTCTAGGAAGATCAAAAAGTAATCAGCAGTACATACACTAGCTATATCATTACTTCCAGCAGTTTTATTTCTAAAACACTGGAGATCAGTGCACTACTGGAATGACTGGTAACGATGGTAACAATCTCTCATCCCAGGTGAGCCTACTACAGCAGTGCCAGCTGTCAGACCCAGCCAGCCATTCAGAAATTCAAAAGGGAAAAGTCAGTTTCTTTAAAAAGTGCTTCAATACTTCATAACACATTTATAGAAGAATGCTTACAGACTGTTTCCAAAGAGATGCCCACCATTCTAATTTTGTAACAACAAGCTTTGGTAGGGGTGTGATTGGTTTCATTCTTTTTTCAGATCCACTTGATTTCTAAGTGGTTGACATTAAAAGTGCGTATGAATCTGTATATACTCACCTGTGCAAATTTACCTTCTTCATTCATGGGACTTTTCCCCAACGACTCGTATAGTTCAAGGCATACAGAAGAAGTGTTTCCTGGAGCATGCAGGGTGTGCTGCCTTCGAGCTGGTAGTGGTGTCCCTGATGGAAACAGCACTGTGAATTTGTCAGCCCCTGACTCGTCTACTCCCTTTAAAAAGAAAAAAAAAAGAGTTCATGCCTTTCTCTAAGTACTTTAGTGAGCTGGAAGTGTTACAATAGCGCTCCATGAAAAAAGAAATCCAAGATTCGTTCTCTCTGCCATGTTTACCATCACAACAAGTAAAAACCCATGACATTCCTATAAATAAAGTCCAGCTAGTACAGCACAGCAAAGACACAGTCTATTTCCCCTTAATATCAAGCAGTTTTTCCTGTCAATTTTTTTGTCAATAAACCCAAGTTACCTCTTACTGCAGATCTATACCCAATCTGTAGAACTAACAATAAAACAATACTGTTTCTCTAACATCAATCATGCAGAAGTACTGCTGTATATTCATTGCAGCACTAAAATTTTCTAAGTTAAATAATTTTAGCCTTACCTTAAGAAGAATATCTTTGGCAGAACACTCAATAAAAAGTGCTTCTTCTTCTAACAAAGGATTCTCTTTCCCTAGCAGAATTCCTGCCTCTATGGCTGCACCAATGGGAATAACCTCATCTGGAGGAATCGAATTCAGTAATTCCACAGTTGGGAAAATGTCTTTGATCAGCTGCTGTAGCTTCGGGATTCGAGCAGATCCACCGCACAGAACTACCTGGAAAACATGCCTGAATGATTTCAAACCTTTCTTCTGACAGACAAAACAGACAAGTCACCACCTGAAATACAGAAATTCAAACTGCTCTGGGATAGTTTATTTCAGCAACTAAGATGATAAAAATGGATGCCATCTTTCCTTGAATTCTATTACTTTTGTATTTGAAATTAAAGGAAATAGCTTCCAAGTCTGAAATGGTATCTTGAAAAAGTGTTTTTATAATAGGCATCAGCTAGATGAAGTAACATTTGAAAAACAGAGGAACTCATCATAAAATCATGTCAGGTTGGAAGGGCCCTCCACAGGACATCTCATCCAAGCTCCTGACCAGAACAGGCCCAGTTACAACAGGCTGCTCAGACTTTATCTCCATGGATACAGATTCCACAGCCTCTACAGGTCCTTGTTTGACTGTTTGATCACCTTCACGCTACAAATTCTTTTCTTGCTATCTAAAATTTCTCTGTGTTGCAGCGTGTGCTGTTTCCCACTCAACCTTCCGTCACGCACCTACAGGAAGGAATAAGTCAGGTTTTGTCTCATGTATGCCTTTCTATTCAGTAATTACAGGCAGCACTGGTCTCCCCTGAGCCTTCTCTTCTATGGGTGAGCAAACCCATCTCTCCTGGCCTCTCCCTGTACACCATTTGCTCCAGAACCAAACCATCCCAGTAGCTCTCCAACAGGACTGCCTCTAGTAGGTCAGTACCTTTTGTCTCCTGTGAAGTCCAGAATTAAGAGACTGTATCTGGACATTCTGTCCAAGTGCCAAAGAGGGAAACAAGTGCTTTCCTGCACCCGTGGCTACACCCTCGCTATTACAGCTGACTGGCCGCCTTAGCTGCAGAGGCACACGTCTGACTGCTATTCAACTCGCTGTCTGTTAGAACCTCCACATCTTTTCCTGCAAAGCTGCTTTCTAGCAGTCCCCAGCCCATCCTACTGCACTGAATTATTGCATCCTAGCTGCCACTCTGCATTTGCCTTCATTGATCTTCATAATGTTCTTTTTCAACCCTCCGAATAGCAGCGTAGACCTACAGTGGTATTGATTGCTCCCCTCGTTTTGGTACTGTCTGCAGACTTGCTGAGAGCACATGTCACCCCATCATCCGTGTTAACGGAGACATTAAGTGGTACTAGATCATTTTCTTTTGCAAGAAAAAAAACCCTTAGAACCCTTTTATTATTACAGTAACTTTGTTGAGGTCAACCAGATCTGCAAACAAAGCTAATCCTCACTTTTCTTCATGGAAAGCATAACTTTGAGTTCTAAATTAGGTTATTTTTACATTTAAATTGTATCTGCCCCAAGCATTAATGCCTGAGAGGACAACACATTGGGCCACTTAAAGTGCTGCCAACAGAAAACCAGACCTTCTCTGAACAATGGCCTAGGATACTTCATTACCCAACCAGTGAAACTCAGGTGTGACACACCAACTCTAATGAAGAGTCTGAAATAGCATCAAGTATCATTAAAAGCATCGGCTAACTTTTCCTGCAGACTTTATGTGCCAATTCCACCAGCAATAAATGCAGCGCTATCTGCCACACACAAGTGCACAGGAGCTGAGATGAAGTTACTTTCTCATACCAAAGCAAGACATTGGAATGAAACTAATGTTTGCTACTTTACTCACCATCTTAGGCATTAAAACACTCTGTTTTGGCATCTAACGTGTTTTTAAGTTTTTTAAGCTAACAAGGAGGAACACAGGCAGCAGCTAGACACTAAGTGATTTGTTCAAATCATAAGACAAAAACGTTGAAACTCTGGCTTTTTTTCAGAAGCATCAGCAAACCCTACCCAAAGGTCAGGGAGGGCAGAAGAAAGTCTATATACTAAACTGAAAAGAAGGTACTCCTGGGTTCTACTAAGAGTTACACAAATACACCAAATGGAGACAAATCCTCTACCATTTACTCAATATGTAGCAGTAAAAATACATTGTTGACTCTGACTGTAACTTATACTTAATTTCAAGTAACCAAAATAAAAGCAAAGATCAGAGTTCTAAAGATCTTGGGTCTACAATGCTGGATCTCAGCCAAATATGGTTTGACACATTATGAAATAATCTCAGCAAGGAAAACAGGCCTCAAATATTCTTCTTGTGGAGTTATGAAGCATATTATGGACAAAGTGATTTCTATTATTACCTTATTAATATCATCTGCTGTAAATCCAACTTGCTGCAAGAGCTTTTTAATTGCTTCTACACACTTACTAAAAAGCGAAGAACAGATAAGTTCAAACCTGGCCCTAGAAATAATAAAAAAAAATAAAAATTCAACAAGCGTTCTCTCATCCATTAGAGACAAATACCTGAAATGGAAGAACAATCATTTTTAGAATAGACTGTTCTCTAGCTATACCTGGTACTAACAGATTTGTTAAAAAAAAAAATCTTGTTTCCCAGTTATTAATCTTGAAGTAATTTTTTTTGTTGTGGTAAAAATATCTGTGCTATTGCTTCCATCATTAACATCTACAGGGAATGCACATTCATTCTTTTTCACTGTACTCTAGAGAAAAAACAGTATTGTTGTCCTGACTCATAAGTGTAAAAAAAGAAGCAAAAATCCCAGAACTGCTTCATCATCTTTAAAATAGAGATAGACTCAAATGTGCCTTAAATTTTCAGAGGCAAATCAAGCTGTGTCCTGATTCGCACACAAGGAGCAGATTAAGCAAACTGAAAAAACAAATTTGTGCTTCCTTTGGGCTCTTTAAGCCTGAAGAGGAAGTTTTACTCTGTACAAATACAGCAAGTCAAATTCTGCAACATTAGTCCAGAGGACTAGCATCCTTATCCAAAGCAAGTTATACAGCATTGCTTCTCACACTTGCAAACATACTGTGCCTTATTTTACCAGATCCAACTGCTGCAGCAGTGGGTGCAGAGTTCTGGAATTGAAGACTATGTCATTTTGCTACAGCTCTTTATTTTCTAACCATCAGGGCAACATTGTTAGTGTTACTACTGTATCTACTACAGATCACATCATAACAGATCCAGCAATATGAAACAAGTTGGTCTATCTTACTTCCATTTCTAAAATTAATGCCACCAAAAATCAAAGCTTAGCTGGTATTTAGGACGTTCAGTAGAGTTATTTCAAGCACAGTTTTATATAAAAACAGTAGCTTCAAGATTTGCTTTACCTGGACACATTACAATCAAAATCCAATCCATCATACAATGAATCTACAAAACAGTTTGCACTTCCCAGGGTTGATAACGAGTGCTTTGCAACATCAGCGCTATTCATTAACTTCATCATGGCTCTGGGATTTCCTCTAATATCATGTTTACAAAACCTACATTAAAAAAAAATAAAATCTTAGTTTAGAAAGGCAAGCATTTGAGTGATAATATAATGCTAACTGAAAGTAAAATCAGGTTAAAGGTATTGAACTTTTTTTTTCTGTAGAGATTTTAGTATTATCTACGATGACTATTGAAAGAATCAAAGTGCCTATTTCAATTTCAGCTAAAGAACACTGTGTAGAGGCACCCCGAACTTGTGCATTTGGGTTTATCATACAGATTTAAGTCTTTCTGAACAAATTCTGTAAGTGACTGCAAAAAAAAGTCTGAAAGTTAACCAATTTCAACCACAGATTAAGAAATAGAAAATCAGACATAAGACATGTCAACAAAATAGTATGTTTCGTCCAAAAAGTCCCCTTCTGCAATAGTACAAAACTGACCACCTCAAGACCAGTAGAGCTAATGGTAGGTAATGCATTTGTTCATTTTTGTTTATCGCAGGATGACATGCCATACAGACGTCAGTCTGATGACCCAAACCCCGCCATGGTCCTTCATGCCAACAAGAAAAACAAACAAAGCCCACACAAGTGAATTCCCTGCCACCCCAAAAGCTTAAAGATGTAAGCAGCCTGTAGTCACGTACATCACTCAAAACACAGACAAGTTCATAGCTGAGCCCTCATAGTTCAACGCTGACTTCAGGCAACATCTACTCAAACTCAAGTATTTCCCAGTCTTCCTGCTTGACCCCCAACAACAGACTGTTCCTTTAATATCTTCATTTGAGCCATTTCACTCACAGTCTGCCAGATCTGACAACCTAATTTATTTATTTATTTAAAAAAAAGCAAGCATCAGATAATGAAGTTCCTGTCCTAACAGCAACTTGCCTGGAATTAAAAACCTACCTCTGAAATTCAGAAGCTAGGTGCTGTGCCAAAGCTTCTGTGAAGCAAATTCCACCAATGCTATCATCTGTGTTTGTAGCAAGTACACGATATATTCCACTGTTTACTTCTATGACTGTGATAGAAAGTGATGTTCCACCAAGTTTATAAACCAACACATTGCTGCGAAAAAAAGGAAAGTAGTATTAATAAGCCATCGAAAATTATGTTTACTTTGACACACTTCATAAGATGATCACTATATAATGTACTGCAGGTTTTAATCAGTTTTGTCAAGAGATTTTGATTTGGGTATTTGTATTTAATGCATCTTAGTATCACTGACTACCTGTCAATGTTCCCTGAAGAACAAAATTGGTCTATTTCATACAGCGAGAGTAGCCAACATTTTTACTACAACACAATTGAGAATAGAACATTACGCTCAAGAATTACATAAGAAGGTTAAAAAATACCAAACAAGAAGAAAAAAGACAAGACACCTTCTGGCCCTGACAGCAGTCTTTGCTATTTTGAAAATCTTGTGAATTATCTGAATATTCATAAGGAAAACCCAACGCATCTACTGAACCCAGGAACTCCACTTTAGTTCTTCTAGTACATGTAAAATGAACCCATCTCCCATAATTAAACAGCTACACCAAAATCTGTTTAAGAAGGGATGCATTTTTCCTCAAGCCAATCAGCTCATTAAAGAGCAAGACAGAATCTGGGGACAAGTCTTTAAAGACAATTAAAAAAAAAAACAAAACAAAAAACCACAACAAAACCCACAACAACAACAAAAAAAACCAAAACCCAGAGCAAAGGGATTTAAAACACTATGGATTTACAACTTCTAAATTGTAATTGGCTTTACTGAGAGAAAAAAAGAAAAACAAGCCTCAAATCATTAATTTTGTATTGACTGCTAAGGAAACACAGCATTTAAGATTTCTCAGAATTTAAGTAAAGCAGCTTAAATTTAACTAGTAAAATATTAGGATTTTACCTTTTCCCAGTGGGCGAATCTTGGCCAATTCCATAAGCCAGGAGAGCTGCAGACGGCTCATGAATTAATCTCATAACATTAAATCCAGCAGCTGCAGCTGCTTCCCTGTGATAAGGCACAACAGCATTTCACTTTACTTTAATGATTTCACTGTAGTCACACACGCTATTAAGATTTCATCTGAACTGCATACGCCACCAATTCAGAACTTGGTTACAGCATGGTACTAACAAAGCAAAACGACTGGAAAGGTATGAAGAAGTTCAGTTGCTGCTGTGTGAGGGGACACTGAAGATCTGCTAGAAGTAACACACCTGAAACAACATTCTATCCTCAGTGATATCAAAATTCCTTCTCACTTCAATTGATTCAGAATTTAATTTCTGTTACAACAGTGAATTCCATGAAAAGTTTCTAAAGTCAGGATTTAATCTCCTGCTTTCCTATTTTCCCAATTCAAACAACATCCCAATGTCTTGACTGATAGTCACAAGCTAAAGCCCAGCAGGAGAACTCCCATTGCTGATCTGCCAGCCCGCCTGCTTTAGGCATATTAAATAACAGAAAAATCTTAATCCTCTTACCCAAGGGCATTTTTCTGATTCTCTTCAAAATCAAATGGTACAGTGATAACAACGTCATTTACATCTGAGCCCAATGCAGACTGAGCAGTTTCTGTTTATAAACATAGGCAGAACATGTTGATTAAAAGCAAAAAAAATCAATATACCACATCTTAAAAATATGAGGACAGCTTAAAAAACTAAAATCTGTTATGATTTTACTTATTACATACCTTTCATTTTACTGAAAATCAGTTTTGCCACATCTTCTGGGTTAATAAATTTATTATCTATTTCATATTGCAGTTTTCCATTCTTCTCAATTATCTGTAAGCAAAGTCAACATATCTTTGTAGATACGTAATTTGTTTATTAACAAAGAATAATGTTTAATTTAGTTTCTGTTCAAAGTAAAAAGCATGGGACTGTGTAAATACTTTCTGCATTAGTATTACAAGGGAATAAATACTTCCAAGATGTGTATCAAATATCACAAAACCTCCTTGTATGATCCAACAGACATGACGGTGACGTTCAGATGAACTTAAAGACTCCAGACTTTCTTTTTCTACTATCAAGTTTTCCTTAGTACAAAAGCAACGTTTAGAAGTACTTGCCTGCTTACATTCTGTAAGAAAGAGTAACAACTATTTACGTAAGCATGTCAATATGAACTGTAAAAAAAACGGCAAAAAGCCCTCTTTAAAAATGTGTTTTCCAGGATAATTTTTCTATTGTTTTGCAAAAAGGTTTCCAGTAACAAACACAGTATTAGCCAAATTAAATACCGAGATTAAAACAAGTAGTTAAGCATTTTTATCACAAGGAGCAGTAACCTGAGCATCTTCTACCAGTGCTAAGAAACACCATAATGCTATTACCCAAATATAGCACAAATCATCCCTTTTCTGTTAGACTATGTTACAATGGCAGATCTCAGAACACGGCGAAGTTCTCTATCAAATGAGAAATATTCTCTACAGCAGCAAACGGACTGTACATAATGAGAGCTGATCGCTACAGAACATAAACGCGTTGTGGTACAAACAATGCCAAGAACAACAGTATACAAGGATACAAATTAGTCTGAGGACAACAAAACCCCTGAGATCATACTCACTGAACATTTGCTCTCTGCAATGTACTTCTCCGCTTGTGGGTCACCAGAGCTGTGGAGACAAATTGAAAATAACAAAATAAATCATATGCTCAAGGGTAACTGCACAAACCCATCTTGCTGATACTCCTTATAGTGTCCACAGCGTATGGAGCTACACTTCAACTAAAATTCCTGTTTCTGCTCTACAGATGCATTCACACAGGAGAAGAAAAAACAACAGTTCCGACTGCCAGTATCTTTCAATCCCCTTTCACTAAACTAATCACAGAAAAAAAATACCAACTAGTTAGTGAAAAGGGAAAACAAAAGCCAACACACTGTTTTAACCTGCTAGTCCAAATAATCATTATAAAATATTTTAGTGACACTTTTGTTGTATTGACTGAAATAGGGTGACAGCAATAAGCTGACTATCCTTAATCCTCTACTAACTATGTAAAGTTACACATCTGAAAAGTGCTGATAAACACATCAGAACGGACATCATCTTGTCAACTCCTTTCAGTGGAAGAGTACCACACAGCTAGGTCATCACTGAAAAGTTTCGTCACATCTCTGATGTTAGACCTAAACCAGGAAGCTTAGTTCCAGTGTCACTGTAACTGCCAGCACAAATCGACACAGCTCTAACTGAAGAGCCACAACAGGCATTACGTCAATGTGTTTCACTGCTGTAATAAAAGCAATACAAAGTTTCACGCGAGTAGAACCACGGTGGATTTCAGCCACAGGAAAACATCAAGGTAACAAGAAGACACTTTAGTTCAGAAACTGAAGATCTGACACACCTTCCTGTCAACGCCACGTTAACTTTAGACTGAAGGGCCTTCAGTATCGGCACTGAGGCTGCGTTCCACTGCCCAGCCTTCACGGGGACCCCCGCACTTCTCACCTTCCCTTTCACACCTGCTCTCTTACCTTCGCCCCAGGATCTGCTTTACTTTCACTACAGTGTTCGAAATATTCCTTATTCTACTCTGCTTTGCAGCTAAGCCCACAACCTGAACGGAAAGTAAAAGAAAAAAAGAAAAATAATTATTACGCAAGCGGCAGAGCCCCCCTGCTCCCCCCACTGCCACCGCAGAAGGAAGCCTCACCTCCTCGCTTTCCGAGAAAGCGACGACCGCAGGAGTGACCCTGTCCCCGGCGTCGTTAGCGACCACGTCGGCGCGGCCGTCCTGCGGACAGAGGCACCACCCGTCAGCCGCCCCTCAGGGCTTCACGCGCTGCGTGACCCCGCGCCGCCGTGAGGTAACAGAGATGACCGCGACCCGCCTTCCCCCGCCCCCCCGGCAAGGGCCGCCCCGCACACGGCAGGCAGAGCGGCCGCTCAGCCCCTCACCTTATAGACGGCGGCGCAGGCACAGGTAGCACCCAGGTGCACACCGATGGCCGCCATCAGCCCCCGCCGCCCCACGCGCGCCAGCCGCCCCACAATGCACCGCACTCTCCCCCACTCCCAACCAATGCCGTTCCCCTCTTCTCCCCGGCCGCCAATCAGAGCCCCCGCGGCTCTGTCACGCAAACCAATCACGGAGAGGCGCACTTGGAATGGCCGTCATCGGCGGGGCAGCCAATGAGAAAAATGGAGAGAGGGACGTCATCAAGCATGGTAACGGAGCAGAGTCGGTGCGAGAGGCGCGGGCGCTTCGGCGGGGACCGGCCGCTGAGGGGAGTTGGTCAGGCGCGGCTCGGGTTTAATTAGCCCCAGAAGACCCAGCCGGTAAGAAAATAGAGATTTAAATGGAGAAAAGCGAACGAATCTACGTCACGCATGTGCTGGGGTGCGTGTCTTTTATGTCAGCAGCATTTCTCATGGTTTAATTGCAGGCAATGAAGCACATGGAGACGGTGTAAATGTTTTTTTTATGCAAGTGCTGTAGCTATTAGTGAGGCAGTGCAGCTGAAGTGCTGATTTTACATAATCTCACCAGGCACAACCAATGTCGGGAAGCAAAGCTCAGTGTCTCCTTACGTTGCGTTCCTGTTGGACAAATCCATCTTGACGCTACCACAGGGGAGAAGAAAAAAAAATTATTTTAATCAGTCCTGGGGGAATTTAACATAATTCACATAGAATTCACTTCATCCTGGCCAGAGCTGCCCCTCATTTCCATCGCAAGTCTAAATGCCGTGCAGTGCCGTCCCACTGCATCATTCCGAAGTGAAGATTGTCCTCACCCTTGCTTCATGTGTGATATGTTGAAGGGTTAAAGGAACGAATCCAGATCACATGGAGGTGAAAGGAGTTACCCGGAGTCTCAAAGGGATTTTTGTGTCCCAACACTGATCCTGGGTTTCCTAAGTCACAGGACAATCTTCCTTTCAGTAAGCGAGCTGGCTGAAGTCTGACCAAAGGCTGGAGCTCCGATTGCCAGCGCTCTGTACTCTGAAAGCGATTGTAGTGTTGATAAAGGTGAAACTCGTACAATGGAAAACAATAGCTTTGAAGTGTGTCCAAATTGTAGCTCCTTTCTGCCTCCTCTGGAGGAATGAAAAGAGAAGAATCATAGAATCACAGACTGGTTTGGGTTGGAAGGGACTTCAAAGCCCATCTCGTTCCAGCCCCCTGCCACGGGCAGGGACACCCTCCACTAGACCAGGTTGCCCAAAGCCCCATCCAACCTGGCCTTGAACACTTCCAGGGATGGGGCATCCACAGCTTCTCTGGGCAACCTGTGCCAGTGCCTCACCACCCTCACAGGGAAGAATTTCTTCCTAATATCTAATCTAAACCTCCCCTCCTTCAGCTTAAAGCCATTCCTCCTTGTCCTATCGCTACATGCCCCTAGTACAAAAACCACCCAAGAACATTTTCCTGTGCTTTTCCCCAAATCCTAATACCAGTTGCACCATTTATGACAGTAGACCAGTATGTGCAATCCAATTCTCAACAAGTTCTTGTGGCCTCACGGCTAACATCTACACAACTAAGCACATCCACAGTTATTTTCCAGTTGTTGTGATGTCATGAACACATAAGGATAGACACACAGAACTTCTGCTTCTCTTAACTAAAGCAGTTAGTGCTCTTTCTAGGTGCAAGCAAACCTGCAGGCAAGAAGTGCCTTGGCAAGGGTCTGTGGCAGCCGGTGTTTGTTGAGGAGTGGAAAGACCTGTCTGTCTGTGCTCTTCCTATCTTTTTGGGTGGTATCCTTAGCAGGTGAGAAGCTCTGAGGTTGCACTGAGCTTGAATGAGCTGAGAGATGAGGTGAACAACCTACTTCTAAATAAAAGTGGAAGAGGCTGCCCTGTTCGCTATGACCGTTCTGTAGGTGAGTGAAAGCCTTAATATGCTTGCTGTTCATTAAAGGTGGGATTGAGGAGGCAAACAGTGATCTGAGCAGCAGCCTGGATTCAGGATGCAGGAGAATTTCATCTTTCACATCTCTGGGAGAGAATTCCAGCCCCAGTCTGACCGGTGTCCTGCACATCTCCAGGTACCTACATCAAACAAGCCCACCATGCTCCCTCTGCAACAAACTCACCTCTGATTTAGGCAGGTACTCTGCTGAAACCTCATCGTATTATTTCCCAGCTGACAAACCAGTGGCCCAAACCTTCACAGCATCAGAGCTGCCCCTTCTCTCCCAGTCTGTGGCAGATCTCTCAGCCATCCAAAAACCAGACCTGCCACCATGAGACCGGCTGTTAGCACAGTACCATGAGGGCTTGCCCAAGCTCCTTCTGGACTGAGAGCTCGCAGGCGGCCCGAGAGGCTTGAATGCAAAAAGGGATCCCCCAACACTGCCCATAGCAGGCTGAATGTAGGAAAGACACAGAGATTAGGGTAAAACAATAACATCTGATGAGTTATTTAAAGTGGAAGCAAGTGTCTCTATTGAAAAACAGACTGTTTTGCATCTGGTAAATAGTATATACTCTAAAATGTCCCTTGGGGTGAGGCAAAAGGATGAGAGAACTTCTTTTAATTATTGTGTGTGTGTTCTGACTTAATTCTCAGGAAATTAATCTCCAAGGAGGCTAGAGATGGCAGCTGCATGACCGTGGCCTGTGATCATCTCTGGCCTGGGGATGTGAACAGAGCCAGTGGAGTCGATTCTCAGGAAAGCTGTGGGACAGCCTGGCTGTGGGGGGACCTGGACAGTGGTCCTCCGGGTGGCACAGACCCCCGGCTTTGAAAACAGCCTCTACCCCAAGACAGCGTGAGACTGTACAGTCCTACTGGAGATGTGACATCCTACTGAAAACTTCCATCCCCATTGCTTGCCTTGATAAAAGCATCCATGAGATTTTATTTTTTTTTATTTTGCCTAAAAAAAGGCTCCTGAAAACTCACTACCTAAATTCCCCTAAATAATTGCATTGCTTATTTTGGGCATGGGAAGACATGCTGCTGGGACGTCCGTCTGTATATCACCCCCAAAGTTCCTGGGTTTCGGTGGAGGCTGTAGGCTGTTTCTGGGTTTGCTGTAACACTCGCCACTCATTACAAAAGGCATTTGATAAAGTTAATTTCAGTATCCTCGTTGCTTCATAGTCACAGTACCTAAGTGATAGGGAGGAGGCGCGTCCTGTCAGTGGATCAGATTAATTAAATACTTGTGTTAATTTTTAATAAGCTGAACAGGATGGTTTTATGGGTCAAGGGTCAGGGCTGACTGCTATGGAGTCTGCTCACACCAGTCCAAAAAAGACAAAGTACACAGGAAGCTTGGCAGGCAAACCTGTTGAAAAGCTGGTATTAATGCCTGTAGGTGGCATAAACGCAGCATGTAATTGCAATGCCACAACTCATCTGCAACGCTTAGTCTGTTTGGCAGCTCAGTATGTTTGCAGTAAAGTTGAAGCCAGATTTATTTTTTTTTCCTTACACCAGAGTGCTTATCAGAGAATATCCCAAGATTTTTTTATATTTTAGAGGACATAAAGCATATTAAATGTCTCTCTGGTTTTGCTTGTAAGTCAATAACGTTAGTTTTCTTTCTCTTCTTGAAAAAGCTTTGAGTGCCTGCAAAATAGACCATCCTTTATTGCACTCCACACCACAAACTTGAGTCACAAAGTAGGAAAAATCCGATTTTCTTACAAACCGAAACAACCAAACCTCCAACCTGTACCTGGGACATTGATCAGTGTTCACTGGATGATCTGCTGACTCGTGCTGAAGTATCTCGAGGGAATCCGCCACTGACTCCAGCTGACGTGGCTTGTCTGAAAGCAACATTGTCCTGAAGATACGAACCTCTTCAAGTGACTCCGGTACCGTTCTTCTCTGCTGCTGTTCAGCCAATTGCAGATTATTCTTGACAGGAGTAAGGAGGCACTAATGACTAATTAAACACAGCAAACATACTTCATAGCTAGAACTGAGAACTGGCACAAGTCACCTTTGACAAGGCTTTGTTGGCTATTAAGAAAATCAAATATGTATGATTTTCTTTAGAATAAGAATGAGCATGTGCCACAGATAATTTCACGTACAGTCTATGTTAACAAAACAAGAAATAGATAATATTCTCCTTGCTGTTTCGAGAATTGCTGTAGACTGTATCAGGCAGTATCATCTCTAGGCACATCTATGATGGTCACAACTGACTGAACAACTTTATTACTTTTTGTCAAGTCTGAATATTTTTAAACATATGTACAAATGATTTTCTTCCCCAAGGAAAATAACAGAAAAATCTTCAAATAACGTCATTTTAAATTTTTGGCCTTTTTCCTCTCCATGTCCCAGTTTTTCCATCTCCTAAATGATGTCAAATTCACTTTGCAGAAATGTTGAAAGGCTTTAATAATAGATAGGAAGTGTACTGAGATACTTGGCTGGAGGATGCTCTGTAAATATAAAATGTTATGGTTAATAATGCAGATCTAAGTTATGGCATGGATTACAAAGAGTGCCATAAGGCAATCCCAGAACTTTCCAAGCAAGCTCCATGGAAAAATATGCATGAAATTCATTTTTGTGCTCTGGGTGGAAAACCTTGTATTCATCGAACACCGGCATGAAGTTGATACTCTGTAGGACAAGTTCAATACCAAACTGAGTGGTGTTTAAACCAGCAGTTTAAGAAGAGCCGGCTACCAAAATAGGTCGCGATCAGCATCGGGTCAGTTAGTGGCAGATGTCTTAATTTTAGGCAAAGAACTGATTTAAGTGTGAGGGTGCCAGTTTGAAACAAGAAGTTCATTCTGCGCACTGTCAGAGATTTACTATATGACCTTGAGGAATTAATTTGATTTTACTGTTTCTTGAGTTCTTCATCTAAAAAAAAGCCAACCACCAAGAGCAGAGTTTTCCCTTCCTCCTCAGGGTGTTCCGAGGATAACTACATCAATTAGCTGCCTACTTAGAGGTGAGTGTAACAGGATGGAGTAGCTAGAACATAGCTCTTCCTTATCTCTGCTGACCAGTCCTGGTCAGTATCATGTCAACTAAATTGATTTTTGCAGAAGGTGATTAAACACAATTAAATGTCCATGTTAAAACCAACGCTAAGATTAGCTTTATTGAACTGAGATCAAAGTGGTGATAGATTCTGAAATCCTTTTATTAAAAAAGTGTTAATGGGATCCATGCAGAGCTGACAGAATGATTTCCTTTCCCACAAACCCACCGTTATCTACAAAGCTAAAAGATGAAATTAGAGTTCTTTTTTAAAGTACAGAGCAATCTTTTTTTTTAAGTGTTAATGATCCCTGTCTTTAGCTAACTTGTTAACATTCCCTGGGCAGCTTTACCAGTTTCTACTGTTCAGTTTAGGGTTTTTATTTTCTCGTTGCAGTATGTAAAGAATTTCTGGACAGATTTTACAATTCACTTAAAAGAAATTCAGATTTTGCTGTGGACACCATAGCTGGTCAGCAGCTGTGGGGATGCAAAAGGAAAAGAGCAGCATCTGGAACCACTCTCCTTTGTTTAAAGTTCTGAGAAAGTCATAGTTAAATGACAGAATTTCTGATCGATAAATATCTCTGTCCATCTGCACTCACGGGCATTAATTCAAATCCAGTAATGACAATAATAATGACAATTATGAGTAACAGAGGACAGTTCTGTGGCCTGCGTGAAGCAAATTTGGAGGATCTGTGTTTAATTTTCGGCATATACGGCTGCATGTTGTTGGACAGCCATTGAAATCAGCGGGACTCTTTCCAGCAGCTTCCCTGGTCATTGGCTGGGGCCCTAAATGGCCTATTACAACAGGGGAAAATTAACATAGTTGTTGGCAGCTCATCAGCTGATGACTGAATAGATACACTGAAAGCCCCTTCCACCTTTCCAGACGGGAAATGGGGAAAGGCCAGGGGTGCGGAGGAGGGAGGCTGCAGTGCTGAGGAACAAACAACTGCACCGTTCTTCCTCAGTGACCGCTTCAGGGCTTCAGAGGTATTTCAGGCACCCACTAATTTTTACTGTGTGATGATCTGGTTTTAATGCCCTGGGTCCAGATAGCTGCCTCTAAAAGGGTACCGGTCACTTCTGTGGGAAGCTACACACGTTTATGGGAACTGAAAGACTTCTCATTCAGGGCAGACCTGGGGTCCAGGCAGTTGGGACATGTTTTATCTGCTGATCCTACCACAGGAGCTTTGAGCAATCAGGCGGTTTGGGTTGTAAAATCTCCCCACGGTCTGATGTTAATCAGTCGTGCTGCAGGGCCTCCTCACTTCTTTGGAAGCGGGAGAGGAATCCCTGAGGTCTTTGCCGAAGAGCTGCTGCAGAAGATGCACTGCTTTTTGGTAGCTTGAAAGGGACAAGTCCCACTCCACTGAGAAGCAGTTTTAGGCCAACTTCAGCAGACACATCTGCAGCATCAATCTCTTCCATGGGCCAACTCTTTGAAGGCATACTCTGCATTTTCAGCTCTGGATTTTCCCAGGCTATCATTTGGGGATTTTCGTGGCCTGTTCTTGTGCCCAGAGGTTATTCCTCTGCAAGCTGTTCAACCACAGAGCAAAAAGAGAAGATCAGCTCGCAGAACTTAGAGTCATAATAAAAGTGAAAAGTGAAGAAATGAGCCAAACCAACAGGAATTCCCTGGGGTGCGGAGAAGCAGTGAATCAGTCCGGGCAGAAGATGTGCAGAGGTTTCGGCAGATCAGCCTCCTCCTCCTCCTCTGCTGAAGAGTGCTTGTCCCCCATGGGTAGAGGCAGAAGGCTCTCATCCTTGATTTGAAACCACAGGTGGTCTGCTTGCCTTCTCTGTGCTGTGAAAGCGAGAAGGAAAACCCCACTGCTTTCAATGGGATGCATTCTACCATGAGAGAGGAGTGCTCCATCGGTGTATCACCTTACTCGTTAATTCATTTGATTGCACATTCATTATGTTTACTCATGTGACAGAAGGCCACAATCCAAGGCTTACCTTCAGGATTTATTATAGGTATGGAATTAAACAAAATGTTGCCAAATAGTAATAACGTCATTCAATATCTCCTTGAAAATCCATTATTTGCACATTATCAGCATCTTTTACGAGCAGGCCTGGAGCTGCTGTGCACTCCGCTTTGCCATGTTTTACTCCATGGAAGAGGGAGTCCCATCATCTTAGCAAGTGGCTTGTGGCAGTCAACAGCCCTGACTTTTGGGTGTCTTCTGCTGCCGCGGGCTTCCAGGGGTGCAAAAGCATTCTCCACTTTGCAGCATCCCCTCTCTTTTGCCTTGGCATTAACTCCCTGTCCTGTGTTTTTCAGTTCTGTTACTGTGGAGCTGCCAGTAACGCACCCGCAACAATCCTTGCTGAAGTGATTTGCATGGTGGGTGCCCACGTGCCCCTGCCAAAGATCTGTGAAAAGTTTAAGACGGCAGATATTCACCTTGGCAAGCTCAGGTATGGTAGGTTGAGGTTTTAAAGCAAATTGCTGGTCTTTGGGGTCGCATCGTCTAGTCACATTCATTTATCCTTCTGGGTCTCTTTCCATCCTTTAGCCTTTCTAAACCTAAGCAGAAAGGGAAATAAATAGTTCTGTACTCCCTCCCTCTTCTCGTCTACTTACAGTTTGGGCCAGGAAAACTAAAGAGTTTGGGGCTTACGCTTCCCTCCTAGCCAGAGCAGGCTTTGTTGGAAGCCTGTCCGGGTGACTCACATGCGGATGGGCACTGTCCCAGCTCTGCAGTGAAGGAGGAGCGGTGCTGACTCCTTCAGAGAGAGGTTGCTTGTTCAAGTTGAGCAGCTGTTAACAAAGACTGCAGAGTTTTAAATAACCCGAATAAATGAAATCTCTTCTCCCTCTTCAGTTAATCAGGCCTGGCTTTCTTTGTATGTCAAAACCCTGCTTGCTTTCCTCTTACCCAGACGTTTTTTCATGGCAGATGAAAACTAAGTGTAGGACATAAACAGCCAGTTCCATGGACTGAATGAAGCCTCAATTTCCAGTGGCTTCGCATCTTGTGGATCTGCTGCTTTTGTCCTAGTAAAGCTCAAGGGCTGGCATAAGCTTTTCTCATGGCTGGGCACTTCTCGTGATTCATTCCCCGTGTGATTTCTCTAGTGTCTAGTAAGATTTATTCTACAGCCTTTCTCTTGGGGAGGGGAAGGCTGTGGAGGTCCCAGACTATGGGGAAGGAAGTGAGACAGAGGAGCTGGTGCCACCATCTCCAGAGATGTCATGGACTGGCAAACCCCTGGTCCTTGGCTTTATTTGGAGCTGCAGACAGATTACTGGAGGGCACAGGACTGCAAGCCCATGTCATTTGGGGTGCAGCAGCTGCTTTCCCCAACTCTGCCACCCCTTTCATTACAGCAATAGCTCCACAGCATTTGCATGAACTGGGTGATTTCTTTCCTCTCTGGCAGCACAGAGTTGTTAAGGACAACGTGAAAACTTACGTGCTCTCTAAAGCATCTCTCACATTCTTTCCTCTTGCAGAAAGGAAACTGGACTTAAAATCCGTGGAGCTCTCCAGGAGGATGAGGGAGGCTGAGCTCTGGAAGTACTGAGAGCTGGGGAGAAGTGAGCAGTGTCTGTATGGAGAAAGCAGAACTTGTGAGCCCAATTAAGGAGCTGGTCCTGAAGTGTACGTGCAGAAACCCCAGATCAGACCTTTAGTTGTCACCAGTATCAAGCCCATACTGGTCACAGATACTGTCTAAAGGAATGGTTGGGGTCTTTATTAGGAATTGCTTTTGTAGCACCCTAGCTGTGCAAAGCATTCTAAGGATTCTAGCAGACATGCAATCATTAATTATTTACCTTGCAATAGGTGAGCAGAGGTCCCAATATGTCAAGACCTATACGTACACATACACGGGAACATGAACATACATACCAAGAAGCTGGTTTCCTACATTATCTCTGAGGACACGGTGTAAATAAGATCACAGACAAAATCCATAAATAAATAAAAGGTAAGGGCTCTACCCTATTACCAGTGAAGTCAAGGGTCTCTCGCTGATGCTACTGAGAGCAGAGTTAGCCATGGGGTGTTCCTGGAACACATGGTACTGTGGGATGGAGATGGGGAATGAAAGAAGTGCCAAAACAGAGTGGAAGTGAAACTCGTATGCCCTGGCTTAGCTAAAGCACAAGGTCCAGGTCTGAGCTAGTTCACACACAGCAGAAATGGGCATCCCTAGAGACATTTTCAGCCCATCCTTTTTTTGAGCTCTGGTGAGTCCCTCACACGCAGAGATCTCACTTTCAGACATGTAGTCTAGCACAGACGGATCCTATCCTACGTTCTCTATTGCTTTCTCTCTCTCTTTTGGCATAGATAGGCAAGTGAGCAGCACTACAGATAAAAATTGCAGCTATTAGTCAGAAAATGCTAACCAAAACTAACTAGCCTAAAGCCTGTGTTGCTAGGAAACAATCTGCCTCTTACTATGCATTGCTACCATTTGTATGCAGCCGCTCTTCTGATTTTCTTATTAATATTCTTTGCTTCAGACCCAGCAAGAAATTCCCTCTACAAGCTGGAATAGAATCCAGTCCTCTTCAGATCCGGCAGATCAATTTAAACCCAACCTCTTGGCAGCTTAATTTAACCTCAGACTGCTGGTGCAAGTGGCTTCAGTTACTTCGGTTTAGTCTGACGGAAAACTGGCAAAATTCACATGCCCATTTTTGCCCATGGACATATGCAAACAGGGGCAGCTGATCGTTGCAGGACATAACAGCGTGTGCTGCCTTCTGCTTTTCTGGCCTTTCCTGGAGGTTTCTTCCTTTCAGCGATGCTATTACCTCTTATATATCTTAAGGAACCTGCCTGCTTGCGACTGTCCAACCATATCCTAAGGAAAACTCAGGCAAAAAAAATTAAATCCTCTAAAATTATTTTTCTTAGGACAAGTTACACTGATAGACGTACCTTTAACCTGCGTTTTTGTGTCCGTGCTAGGGAGCTGTATTGATTTACTATATTTGAATTTAAGTCAATGTAATTAAATCAATACCCAGCTGGGGTGGAGATTAGGTTCTCCATTGATTTTAAGTGTGCCTGACACTGGTGGAGTTTGGAATTTATAAGCACAAGATATATTGATGTGAGGCAGCTTTAAATCTCTCTGGCCACGTTGCATGAGCTGCATCCGAGCTCTGCTAAGGTTTAGGCTGGGAGCTGGAGGGGGGTTTCCAAATGATGCATTCCCAGTTTACTGCTGGTTGCTGCTATGTGAGGTCTCCTGACAAAACACGAGGTGTGACTGCTTCCCAATGCAGTTCCATCAGAAAATTGAAAATTAGCAGAACGCATGGGGTTTGGGTTTTTTGGGTGTTTTTTCAGGTGAGTTCATTTAAAGCATGTCATTATGCTATCAGGGTTAGGAAGGGGCTCTGCCTGCAGTGCCATCAGCAGTACGGGAGTGCCACCATCTTGGTCCAGGCAGGGCTAGGAGAGCATTGGCCAGCAGAAGTCGCAGTCGAAGCACTCGCTGCTAACACTGATCAGCAGCAGCCAGAAATCACATCACCTTATAATCTCATGTGGAGATACTTGGCACCGGCTGCAACTTCCACAGGCAGCTCCTTGGCCACAAATCCATCTTGGCTTTCCTGGAAGGCTGTTGCCTTTCATCTTAGCAGTGAAGGAAGGAGGCAGGGTCCCTGCGGATAACCCTGTCCATTACACGTTACTGAATAAGGCAGAATCCTGGAAAGAACAGTCTGAGAGTGTTTTTCAAATATCTGAATGTAGGACAAAAAATTAAAGGACAAAATTAAAGCGTTTCACCTTGCACCTGTAATCTTATAATGGATGGGAGAGTCAGTATGGCTTAAATGTACATACATGTTCCCTTGTGGGGATTATTCCATAATCCATAGGTCTTTGAGTTTGGGAATAGTTCTTGAACAGGTCTTTGCTTGTCTTTGTAGCAGTTTGCCACAAATACACAGTCTAGTGCACTTGAAGCTATTTTAAATAAAAACTTAAGCTCCTTAGACCTACTCTAAATGCATCTTTTCCCACATTGGTGTCTTATGCTTTGCCGAAATCTGTTGGTATCCAAGGTCTTCACCACCTCATTTTACTCTGCTGAACTGAAGTTTTCAGAGGATTTCAATAGAATTTGAGCTCTCAACTCTTTAATTCTTGTTGTGGCATTCTTCAAATCCCTTGCTATCAGGGATTTATACAATGGATGGCAACACAACCAGAAAATCCCGCTACTCTAGGACATTCTGCTTGTTTAAAGGAATTATTTGACATATATACAGGTAGAGCTTGTGAGCTTAATTTGAAGTACAGAAAACGAAGGTGCAGAAAGATCAGCAGAAGGCCATGGTGCAACTCATAAAAGGAAAGCAGAAGACTTGTTCATTGTATTTCTACCTCAAAAAGCCCCTGTCTCCCTGTGTGTGTGAGCAGAATCCCTTCCAACCCCACCAGAAAGGAACATGCCATCTCCCATCCTGGGTTGCACTGCCCAGGCACCGTCATACTGTGAAAAGTGTGGGTGACAGCAGGACAGGCCATGACATACTGAGTCCTGAGTGAACAGCTTCAACCTTGATGGGCAGGATCTGAGCTGGTCCCAAACCCTGAGACTGGCAGCAGATCCCTTAATGGCAGGAAGAAACCTTCCTCTGGTAACCTGACCTGTCCTGGAGAAAGTGAGAGCTACTTTCTAGTAGCTGGAGAAGCAAAATAAAACAAGACACAGTACTTGGGAAAGAAGATAGTTAATGCATTGGAAGCCCTTGAAATATGCTGTTATTTCTGTAGCTCAGTGCCATGTCAAACGCCAGTAGAACAGGGACTCAGATTGCAGTTGGTTAAATGCAATGGTAAAAAGCAAAGTTCTGATATGTTACAAATTAAGAGATGCCTAAAAGTTCACATCTGAACCTTGGCAGCCTTGTCTTGCCTGGAAAACCTGGGCTTGAATCACTTGACTGAGCATACATCTCCAGTGCCACTTGGGATGCCCTAGGATACCCTGTGTGACTTCCAGCTGGGCTGGAAGGATGTGCATCTCCAGGAGGTCCTGTGTTACCTCTGCCCATGCCGGGTGTCTCAGCCGAGAGAATTTGAAATGGCACTAGATACATGTGTTGAGATCACTGAATTGAGCCTGCCTTTCTTTGGTTTTGCAGTGAATTTTCAGTATTTCCTGTCACAAACACAGGTAGACAGAAAGATGGATGGATAACTATGTGTGTATACATAGATATTTCTAAGTCATTTGAGTACATCTACTTTAAAAAAAGGAAGTGGACAACTACATGAAGATTAATCTGTCACATGTGGTTGAAACTCTGTGATGAGCAGGTAAAGACTCTCAATAGATTTTACACTAATGCACTGTACTTTTATTAGATAACACTTGGCTTATCCTTGGCTAATTGGAGGACTGAATCCATCTGCCCACCGCTGCGGTTCTACAAGGGAGAGCAGTGGAGAAGTGTTGCATTCTTAGTGCCAACACGCCGGTCTTGCAGATGGGAGGAGAAGTTCACAGATGCCAGGAGTTACGTTATCACAGGCCATCAGAAAATTCAGACCTTTGAAACCATTGTCTCTATTGGTGTAATTCTGTTGACTTCAGCAGCAACTCGTTTGTCTGTTGGTTTCATTGAATTAACTTCTAGCCCAGCGTTTGAAATCTCTTTAAGACTGTTCTCCCACTTAGGGGTCTTCTAATCTTTTCAGATCTCCCAAGCTGACCTGGGCCTAGGAAAGATCACAACTGTATTTCCGTCCGGAAAATAACTTTAAAATGCAGTTTTCTCCTCTCTGAGAAAGGGACGATGGAAACAATCTTGCATGTAATACAAAACTGGCATTTCTAGGTAGCTTCAAGAAAATGTAAGTGAGAGCTAGAACCATCAAAAGACACCAGGTTTCTTCTCTTTATTCATTAATCATCAGTTATTAATTCAGCCATCTTCCTGATGAGATCTTCCTCCACCTTCAGATGAGGTGGCTGGGTCTCAGAGCTGAGATCCCCATTTCACAGCAGGCCATATGCTGGTGGCCAGGCCAGCTCTGGAGGGTTGTGCCAGAGAAGATGGTGCCCAACCAGCTACCACGTGAGCGCTTTGCTGCTTGCCTTCACGAAAATGGCAGCACAACCCCATGACAATACTAATAGCCACATTTTGGAGGGGGTGGGGTAGAAATTCATTATCAGCCAAAACACGTAATTCAGTCTTCATGCTGGTAAAGAAAACTCTGGAGAAGAATTGCTTCTTCCACATCAGTAATAAACAAAGGACCTGCTTTACTGTTAATGTTACTTGTCTTTTGGAGGTGCCCTGTCACAGAAGTTAAATCCGTGTTCCTTATTCCTTCCAGTTTATTAAGATTTTCTAGCTCTCCACCAAAGAACAGAGTATTACTTTTAGGGATGTGGCCAGACACACCTTACTTGAAACATTCTCGTCTACCTCCATTTTCCTCCCAGTATAAGACACTCTGTGTTTCCCACCCAAAACTACCATATCATTTTGCAGTGAGGTATAACACTATGTACAAAATACGCAAATTGTATTTTATTGCCAAAGCATTTCAATAAATGGGTTAAATTGTGTTGCCTAAAGTTTGCAAAGTACCAGAATTTTCCTCGTGGCCAAGAATATATATATAAATAAATATATATAGATATTTAAATTCTGGTTCAAGACCCTCAGCTATGACTTATTTGCCTGTGGAATGACCGTGGAGCCAGGTGTGCACATAAGGATAGAGTCACAGCTGCCATGAGTCAAATGAGCTCAGCAGAGCCCAAACAATTTCCATCGTCCCATGGCTTGAGTGAGGTTCCTATGTAAAATTATTTAGAGGGAAAGGCACTCAAGGCACATACATCCATAAATAGCAGTTTTAAAATTAGAAAATAAAATATTCACTCTGGACAAAACATGGGAGTGTAAATGTTTTGTGCACCAGGTGGGACTCCCGTACCCGATTTACTGATGCGGAAATAGCTGCCATCAGCCCGCAGCGTTCTGGAGCTGTCTCGTCCTGTAAGTTGACATTTGCTGCTGCCAGCAAACTCAGCAGCCCAAAAAGCTATTTTTTCCCTACTGCTGAGACCACCATTTCATAGACTCTGGCAAAAGAGATGCCTTCTGTCTCCCAACATCACATGCCAAGAGAAAGCCTTTTGTCCACCTACAATAGAGCTAGTGGCAGAGAAGGAAGTTCTGAAACACTAGTTACTGTTGCTGGCAAGTGAGCCATAAAGGAGAGTTCTGCCAAAAGGACACAGGCTGGGATCTGACCTCCCTTGCTGTGCTCACAGCTACTGTGTATAGGTGAAGCCGTCACTTGTAGGGAGCACCGGAGGCGGGCTGCGTGCTGAGCCGGGCCAAGAACTCCTTGGATGTGAACAGCGTTGTTAGCGCTGGGGCAGAGATCCGGGTCCGTGTCGGAAATACGGACAATGATTCCCCTCAGTCTTTCCACCAAGGGATTTCTGCCACTTGAGCAATTGCTATGGATCTCAAAAGGCAGCTATGAAATTGATAGCTATCTCAAATTAAATAATATCCTGGAGGAGGGGGGAAAGAGCAGGAGGGTGGCACTGAGCGGCTTTCAGGCTGGCCAAATTTGGCATCTTTTTTATTTGCTAAAATCTATCTCCTTAATAGTCCCTGCTTGTGCCTGCTCTCTCTGTGCAACCCCAGCTCCAGAGCGTTGGAGCAGCAGGATGAGGTGCCCTGGGGCGTAGGAGATGTGTTATATTGGTCCCCTCCCGCTGCTCCTCTCCCCATAGTTGCCCATGCTTGATGCAGCTGGATCTGGTGGGACACCAATGGGGTGATCCTCTGTGTCTGCTCTGGGGGGTGCAGAGCAGAAGAGGGGTGCAGCATGGGACACTGGCCTGATAGCGTGTGCTGTGCAGTGATGAAGGATCTGTTCCCTCCCTGCTACGGGGCACTCGCTGTCTCCTCCCTGCTAGAAGCTGTGCATGGCCACAGGCACATGTCAGTGCATTCCTGATTACTCCCAGGGTAAGTCTTCAGACTCTCTTTTACAAGTCCAAGGGCTCAGAGACATATTTTTAAAGTGGAATCTGAAATTCTGGCATTATCACATGCTTCTGGGAGCCAGGGGTTTTAACCACAGCAGTATTGACTTCATCCAGGCTGAAACAGCCGTACAACTGCCTCAGCTCTTGCACACCTAAATCACACTCTGGATTGCCGTTGCCTCCCATCTGCAGAAGATATTTTGCTGCAATAAGATTTTCAAAGTTGCTCCTTAAATTCAGATGTTAACTTCACATTGGAGGCGTGTGAATTAAATGGGCAAATTTTCCAAGCCTGAAGCACCTTGAATGCGCTCGTGACTTTTGTTCTTGCCAAATATTTGCTCTTGAAGGTAGAGTCAAACACACCCGTGCTGTGGTTTATCATGACCTGATTATATTGCCGTGAAGTTGAAGCGTGGGTGTAAGGGGAAAGCAGCTATTTAAAACCATTTTCATCAAAATCAGAGCAGTCTACAAGAGCAAGACAGCTGTTAGATGTGTTGTGGGCACTAGGACAGGAATTCCTGCCTGTTTAATCAGGCAGCCAGCAAAACCGACCCTGGCAAGTCAAGCAGTGGGAAGCTGCACCTGCGAGCTGTGTATGCGCCTTTTGTGGGGCTGGGAAGAAAAAAAAAAAGGAGTTTAAAGACTTGATCAAACAAATGAAACCTAAAGTGTGGAAGCTGCATGGAGGTTAGATGGCAGTAGGTCCATCATGGACCATCTTGCAGGCTCAGCTGACAGAGGACTCAGTGCATCGTGGTGAGGAGCCATCTGCGCTTAGGAAAATTTCCGAATGTCTGTAAAAACGACAACCCTCTGTTAAAACTTCTGTAGCTGGGTTACCATTCCCACTGCCTGAAGTTCTGGATAATTAGCTTTAAGGATATTACAGTGATGCCTTTGGATCGTCGCCTGTGAGGAGTCAGCAAGGAGCTGAGGCAGTGAAATGCCTGCAGAGCCCTGGTGCAGCGGCAGTAGCAAACCCTACCATCTGTGTTTAGCTCCGGCACTGTAAGCAAACATTAAACAAGTGCATTGCATCAATACACACACGTATTTCAGCCTGTCAGTCGGAAACTGCCTGTATTGCATGGGCGGGCAGGCAGGCAGCCTGGCATTGGAGGGCAGCCCCCTGCACCAGCTGCCCGCGCTGAATCGGGTCAGGCAGCCGATACCCAACTTTTGCTGTCGATCTGACAGTTGATTGCTGTGGTTCCTGGACTCGATAAATGAAGTTTGTTAAGCCGCCCATCTCCTGCTTGAGATGGATTTTATGCAGTCGTAAACTGGATGATACCAAGCTGGGAGGAGTGGCTGATATGCTGAAGGATCGTACTGCCGTCCATATGTCAACAGGCTGGAAAAGTGGGCCAACAGGAACCTCATGAAGTTCAACAAGGAGAAGTGCAAAGTCCTGCACATCAGGAGGTACAACCTCAGGCACTCATATATGCTGGGGGACACACAGCTGGAAAACAGCTTGCAGAAAAGGACCTTGATGGACACCAAGTTGAACAGGAGCCAGCACTGTGCCCTTGCAGCAAAGAAGGCAAATGGTATCCTGGGCTGCATTAGACAAAGTATTGCCAGCAAGTGGGGGGACATGATCCTTCCCCCTACTCTGCTCTCGTGAGACCCCACCTGGAGTACTGTGTCCAGTTCTGGGCTCTCCGGTACAAGAGAGACATGGACACACTGGAAACAGTCCAGCAAAAGACCATGAAGATGATTAAGGGTCTGGAGCATCTCTCTTATGAGGAAAGTCTGAGAGAACCAGGACTGTTTGGCCTGGAGCAAAGAAGGGTTGTGTGTGGGTGTGTGTGGGTGTGTGTGGGTGTGTGTGTCTTATTAATGTGTGTAAAAACCTAAAGGGAGTGTGCAAAGAGGAGCCAGGCTCTTTTGAGCAGTGCCCAGTGACAGGACCAGAAGCAATGGGCACAAACTGAAATACCGGAGGGTCCCTCTGAACATGAAGAAACACTTTTTAACGGTGAGGGTGACCGAGCACTGGCACAGGTTGTCCAGGGAGGTTGTGGAGTCTCCATCCTTGGAGTTATTCAAAAGCCGTCTGGGCACTGTCCTGGGCAGTCTGGTTGGACTGGATGACCTCCAGAGGTCCCTTCCAACCTCAACCTTTCTGTGATTCTGTGATCTTCTTTCTTGATTTCAATACAGGATCTTGGCCAGAGGCATGACTATCCATTTTCCCCAGCATCAAACAAGAATGTTGCAAAGTAAACAAAGCCAAGTGGTGTGCAGACATAGCCAAAATTAAATTGAAAGTAGCAAAATGATTAAGGACCCTGTTTGGATTAATCACCTAGCTCTGGCCAAAACCATCGCAAGTGCAGGTTTTATATAGAGTTTTTAAAAATAGATTCCCAAAAAGGAAAGCTCATTTACCAAAGTAATCATTTTGTGAGATGATAATTTCTTTGGTCTGTTCTTTTTTTTCCATAAAAATGTTCTTAGCAAGAAACATGACTTCTTTACACAGAGAAAAAAGAGGAGTTTTTCTTCGTGTAAATGAAATGTTAATATTTTTCAAGTGTTTCTACAAAGCACCCAAAGGTTTACGGGGAAACACATACCAAAATGCAATTATAGAGTTTTAAAATATCTCACTATGTTGCCCTCTTGAATGATTCTGATTTTTTTACTTACAAATCACTACTGCGCTGAGATGAAGACCAGGTTTTGGTCAGCAAGCATACAGAATGCAAAGAACAATACATGACTGAAATCCTGTATGATGATGTATTTTGAAGCCTCCGTGAGGGAAGAAGGGAATACAAGTACTTCTCCCTGCATCAGAAATTTCAGGGTGAGATTTCATGGCCCGTATGTGACGCAGGCTACCTGGCACGGTTCCTCGTGGCTCTCAGATCTGCAGGTCCTCCTGCTAGCCGCAGAGACTCGGTCAGTTAAGGACTCACAGAGTCAAAGGAATTGGGTGAATTTATACCGACAGGTAATTGTCACATTGCAATAGTCCAGCAGCAAAAGGCAGTTTTAAGGGTGAGAGGTAATGACAGTGGTTTGAATTTAAATAGCACTAGCAATATTTTTTAGGTGACTATGGGGAGGGTTGAAACAAGAGAGCAGTGGGAATGAAAAGAACCTGGAAGTGCACCGTTCCTGCTCGCAGACATCGCTCCCTTCTTTTGCATACCCCATTTCTCCACTCTATCCGTGCCCAACATCAGATTCTCGGTTCCCGAGGGCTGTGGCCTCGGGTGCTGTGCCGTCCTCCAGCTGCAACGTCCGGGCTCCCTCCGATTGCCTGTATTTGTGTGCTGTAAAGGCAGAATTACGCAGCGATGGATCTCATCTGCATAACGAAGAGCCCATTCCCCGCACAGAAGGCCACAGAGCAGATTTCCTCTCTCCATGATCCTAATTAGCCATCTGTGGTGTGCAACTGGAAGGGATTTGGCTCAGCCAGCAGAGCAGGAAAGGGGCAGCCAGAGAGTGATTCCCCCAACCTAGGCTCGGTCAGCATTTCTGTTTGCACCGCAGCAGACCCTGCCCATTGCTGTGGGGAGCAGTAATGCAGCTGCGGACCAGCGAAGGGAAGGCTGACCCCCTGCTTTCACACGCCAGTTAGGCAGAAGCTGGGAAAAACAGAGCTGTTTGAGAAAATCCCAGCTGGGAAAGTGGCCTTTGGGTCATCCATATCCAAAAGGGCATCTGGCAATCTGCATCTGTATGCCAACCTGTGCAAGCAGAGCAGTCATCCAGCAAGCAGCCAGGAAGATGGAGAATGGCTCTGGGGCACTGGATCAGGCCATGAGGGTCCAGAGATGCACCTGCTGCATCTAGGATATGTTTCTAGTCTGAAGAAGTGTGACCAGCAGGTCGAGGGAGGGGATTCTCCCCTTCTACTCTGCTCTCATGAGACCCCACCTGGAGTACTGCGTCCAGCTCTGGGGTCCCCAGCACAAGACAGACATGGAGCTGTTGGAGAGAGTTCAGAGGAGGGCCATGAAGATGATCAGAGGGCTGGAGCACCTCTCCTATGAGGACAGGCTGGGAGGGTGGGGGTTGTTCAGTCTGGAGAAGAGAAGGCTCCGGGGACACCTTATTGTGGTCCTTCAATATATAAAAGCAGCTTATAGGAAAGATCTTACAATCACAGAATTGTTTAGGTTGGAAAAGACCTTTAAGACCATTGAGTCCAACCATTAACCTAGCACTGCCAAGTCCAACCACTAAACCATGTCCCTAAGCACCACATCTACACAGCTTTTGAATACCTCCAGGGATGGTGACTCCACCACTTCCCTAGGCAGCCTGTTCCAGATAGGGACAGACCTTTTAATAGGGCCTGTAATGATAGGACAAGTGGTAATGGCTTTAAACTGAAAGAGGTAAAATCAGACTAGTTATAAGGAAGAAATTTTTTTATGATGAGGATGGTTGAGACACTGGCACGGGTTGCCCAGAGAGGTGGCAGATGCCCCATCCCTGTAAACATTCCAGGCCAGGTTGGACGGGGCTCTGAGCAACCTGATCTAGTTGAAGATGTCTCTGCTCATTGCAGGGGGGTTGGACTAGATGAGCTTTAAAGGTCCTTCCAACCCAAACCA
The DNA here is from genome assembly GCA_013400195.1 of Aramus guarauna. Taxonomy (NCBI): domain Eukaryota; kingdom Metazoa; phylum Chordata; class Aves; order Gruiformes; family Aramidae; genus Aramus; species Aramus guarauna. The sequence goes on from VXBL01006716.1 coordinate 32,520, forward strand.
TTCTGTGATTCTAAGTTACAAACAAGATAATCCCCTTTTATTCCTTGAAGGTGACTTGCCTTTTGGGGTGATTGCTAAAAATTGGCCATCGGGAAGCTCTGTGTTATTTTCAAAGAACTGCATGGAGGCTGGAGTGCTTATTTGTAAATTCAAAAGAAATCTTTCTATGAAGTAAAATCAATGAAGCTAAAGAAGTATTTTGTCATTGCTCTTTTGTTTTACATAAGGCTTGCAGTCACGCCATGTTAGTATCAGTGGCTGAGAGTAAAAAGGGTCAAAGTGCTATAAATATATAAAGTTGGAAGGCTGGTTGTGTAACTGAGAAATGAGCAAAAAGTAAATGAAGCTGATCAGTTACAAAGTGCCAATTATATTAAAATGTTTTTCTGGCTCAGAAGCTTCAGTGTCCTTAGTGCATGAAAGGACATTTTAGAATAATAATGCAGTTTTTAATCTTTAAACCACAAACAGAAGAGGTTCTACTCCTGTCTTAAGGATAACTTGTGCTCAGACGGAAGTTTTATTTGAATTGCTGTTAAGCCAGCTATGAGAACAAGGCTCTAAACCCACCTCAGAAACTAGTCACGCTTGTTACAGAAGAACTTCTTTATTAAGCAGCCGTGAGATTTTCCCAGCTCTCACTGACGGAAGCAGCCTGCCCAGCTGGAAGATAGCAAAGTAAATGTCATCATCTCCATTGTACCCCTTCCAACGGCACAATCAAGACGTGGTTTACAAAAGCTTCTGGCTCTCAGGCCCAGGACTTTGGTTTGGTATGAATATTAGTTGCATGGCCAAAAATAGAAAACCTGAACAATGACTTTCTTTAACATTAAGAGTGCATGCGTACATCCATCCAATTTTGGGAATCATCCTGGTTTTAATTCTGCAGTAGGGTGGCACAATTTGTGGAAAAGGACTTTAGTTTAGCCCTTCATTTCCAGCCTTCTGTAATCTCACCAGCTGGGTTTACTTTTTACCTGTTTTGTTTTTTTTTTCCCCCCAGCTACTCAGTGGCCAGCGTGAATCCCTTAAGTGGATAAGCATTTTCACAGCCCCCCAAAATGACAAGAGAGGGAAGACAGAGAGGGGTGTACTCAGCATCTACCTCCAGCCGATCCTTTAGTCCTGTTGGGTTTTAGGTGTTCCAAGGCAGGAGGTTTTTGCAGCCTCCTGGGAGCAAGATGTTGGAGGTCACTCAACAGACCCACTCGAGACCTTCAGAATTCAGATTTCCAATGGACTGTTTCGGTTTTAAGGGGTTTTTTTGACAAAAAGGGGCATTTTTTTTGTTGAATGCTTGAGCTATAGAGTTAGCTGGATGTTTCTTCAAGCATCAGACATTGTGATTAAGTCTTAAAAAGTATCAAAAGATTTAGAAATTTCAGAAAATAAGTTAAAAAAAAACTCAAAAAGTTTCCGGTGCATTTTTAAAAAATGGTTTACTATTAAGTACATTATTTTGCTAATCAATTGAAGTTTTTGCTGTCAAGCAACACAGCCCTTGCCATAACTGGATGAGACTAATGGTTCCTCTAACCCAGTCACCTGCCCTCAGTGATGCCTAATAGACGTGGAACAGAAGATGAAAGAAACTCTGAAGTTATTAGGGAGTATTTTCACTACCATAATTGGCTTCTTTTCTAACCTGTATCCCTGTGCTTCTCAGATAAACACAGAGCACTTTATCTTACTGCTTATCTTAGTGGTTTCCTGTTGCATGTCCAGCTGAGCTCTTTAAACCTTCCCTTGTGAGCTGGTCCCTCTAACATCTGCATTGCTCTTCTCTGAACTCTCTTCTGTTAAGCTCCATCTAAGCAGTGCCAAGTTGCTTCTAGCTGTGTTTCATGGTTTAGGTACACTCTCTTCACATCCTACTCATCTTTTTCTATAGAACGTATATATTACATGTATATAGAAACTATATATGAAGTAGGCGCAGCCAGAAGCTCAGCTGGTTTTCAGCTAAAGTTTGGGCAGTCTGAATGGAGGTAGAGGAAATGGCAGGAGACTGCATTTAATTCCTCTGATCACCCTTTCAGACCCCCATAATTTGAAGGCAGTGGAGCTCTACTGATCATCACCAGCTCAGATATAACCTAAAACTTACTTTGGTGCAATGACCGTATTCCTTCCGCAAGCAGCTTGTGGCAGGATGATGATGAGGAGATGCTGGGGAACACCAAACTATGGCCAACCCCCTCCAGACAGACGTGGGTTTGGGAGATGCTTAAAAACTCAGCGCTACTTGAGGGACACAATGGTGAGGAAAGAAGGGACAAGATAGAAACACAAAAGCAGGACAACTGGCTCCTGCAAAGTAAGATAAGCAGCTAGGCTGAGTCCCTGCTGTGAGTGTGGGGTGCCTGAGCTAAATCTGACCCCACGTCTCCTGCTGAGAAGAGACTATAATATCAACCACGTGAAGGGAAAATTTCTCTTGAAGGAATAATACCAAAGACAGGTCAAGAGTTGGCTGAAATTCACCTTCTCCATTTACTCGACATGTCCAGCTTGCTGAGGCGTTAAGCCAGTACATTTCAGCTCATCATTAATTTATGAGCAAATTCGGGAGGAATAAAGTGAGTCTTGTCACTTGTCCTAATAATATCTCGTTGCACATAAAAATGTGGTTAGCACGCTTCGTTGATTGGTGCAAGGAGATCTGCTCGAATGAAATAAACCTTGAATCGTGTCTTTAGCATTAGCTAGTGTGATGGCCTTAAGCCAAAGCCCCAAGCTGTGAGGAGACAGGGCCCAAGTCTGACTGCTGGGGCTCACGGCTGTCACCTATTAGATGTCATCACCCGTTCATTTTGGATGCTCTCTGCTCGTGGCAATTTCTCATGTTCTCTTTAAACTCAGGGAAAGACTCCCGGGTTAATTACCCGTGCCCTTTTTGTTGACTGAAAAAGCATCTCTGTGCTCTCACGGCAAGCAGGCGATGACTGTTCTCTCTCCTCACAGGTAATACAGGCAGACACCTGACTTTTAGAACAACCCCTCTTCACATGGGCATGCATCTGTGCTGCATGGTGACTTTGAGTCATCAAGACTCACTCACGCAGCTAGACTTCGCATAGACTAGCATCCCTATGAACTTGCAAGGATCTCAGAGCTGAAGAAAGGCTGGTATGGCCAGCTGAAGGCCTCGAAAGAATTGAATGTAGGTTGTTGGCTGACTGGCTTGATGAAATAATTATTTTAATTCCAGGAACACCTTACTGTCTAATTAAAGATGTGTCAGATGACCTGAAGTCTTATTTGTGCATCACTTTGAAATTGCTCTTCACATCTCAACACCAAATGGTGTTCCCACATAAAAGCAGTTATTCCTTTGGTCGGCTAGTCCTGCTTCTTGGTCTGGCCTTTCACAGCCATGAAACCTGTCTGGTGTCTATCCACACCCAAAATCTCGCAAAGCCTTTTTGCAGCCAATATCCAGGATTTTCTGGACAAGCTGAGGGCACCCGAGCTCCCTGGTTTAGTACAGTCATGGTGAAATAAGTTTATCAATATTCTCATGTAATAAGACATCAAGGACCCAAACGGTACCATAACTTTAGAAGATAACACAGAAAAACCTTCTTGAGGATTGTACTAGTTTCTCTTAGACATTTTAACGAAGCTTCAGAATTAATATAGGGAAATGTACTTAGGGGGGCTTGCTCTAGAAGAAATAAGATAGTCTCTAAACTTCTGTTCATGTCTAGACTTAAACCGATCTTCTGAGGATCTGAATATTTCAGTAGTTTCTTGAAAAAATTTTGCCTGTGCCTGTTGTCCTGCCGGGGCTCAGGACTGAATGGAGGCACCAGAAATCCAGTGGGAAAGCTTGTTCTGTGACACATCCTCACATCCTCAACGGGTCTGTAAAACTCAAGTAGATACCCAGGCTTGTGGGTATTCCCTCTGCTTCTGAAGTTCCCTCATCTGAGGGATTGATCCTATCAGGCTTCCAGTGCTGTGATGCTGGAACAACTCACAGTGTTTAACATCCATGAGGCAGAGAAGTACTATTATCTACCTTTGATAAATTAGAAACTGAGGGAAAGAAACATCCAAGGTCGAATCCAGTAAAGAACTGAAGTGATTTAAAAGTTAAGAGGAAAAAAACCCACCTGAACTTTTAACTACCTGCTGCCCAAAGCAGAGACCAAAACTTTCAGACAGGCGCTGACAGTGTGGTGCAGAAGAGCAGGGCATCCAGGTGGGTGGAAAACAGATCCATCAGCAATGGATCCACTTCCAGAGGGATCTGTGTCCACCCCAAGGGATGCAGAGCAAGGGGAAGTTGCTGCGTATCAGCACTGCCAGTCTCTTGTCTCCTGGCACTAGCTGCGGGGGAACACTGAGATCGGTGCTGGTGCTTTCACCTCACAAATGAAGCAAGATGGACCCCGAACAAAAATCATCTCCTTCCATGACTGTAATACAGATAATACACTTCACTTAGAGAACCTCCAGTTTTTCAGCACATTTCCCCCCTCTGAGTTTGCTTTCTCCACTATCAGATTCTTTCCTAACATTTTTCAAGCTTTTTTGGGTCAGCAGGTGCATCTTTCTCATTCCAGGAGCTGTACAGTCCTCACCCCACCCTGGTAATATTTACAAACTGAGGAGTGATACAGGACAGCAGGAGACATTGCAGCTCAAAATGCATTTCTACTCAAGCTGGAGGCCACTCCAGACCTTTCTAAAACCCAACAGCAGCCATTGAGACAAGATGATGTACAGGACGTGAGTTAGAAAGGGGTACGAAGAGAACATCAAGGTTAATGGGGGATGAGGGACCTGAAATTGTTTTGGTTTCAGACACAACACGAATTTAACCTTCCACCTTCTGCACTTTGGTTCCTGATGGAAACATGAGTTTCTCTTAATATATCACATTTTTGCTCAATGGCAGGCCTTACAGTAAGATGAAAGGCACAGTTACAGGGAGGGTATGACAAGCATCTAACAATATCTAACAACTAACCAGGCTAGAAAAGTAAATGGAAGAGGATGGGTTTATTGGGAAAGATTGAATTCAAAAATTTCTCTTTAGACACTATTAGCAGGTAGATGCCATGTTTGTGTTTGGAGATCTTTTGTACCAGCAGCTTAAAAGCAAGTAAGAGCAAGCCGCTGCCGTCAAGAGTTTATAACCTTTTATAAGGATACAGGATATGTATAGTGGGTGGAAAAAAAGAAATTATTACTTTCCTCCTTTTTACAGATGGAGATAGAGATCAAATAACAACTCCGCTATCACACAGGAAGCCTGTGGCAGCAGAAAAAAGAAGGAACTGGGATTTTCTGGAGGCAGATGCTCTAACCACAAACTCTCCCTCTTTCCCTCACTTCCCACGTATTTTTGTTTTAACAGCCAGCATCAAGCCACTGCACACTGGAAAAGGAAACGTCTCCCCTTACGCCCGCCTGACGGCAGATGAGTTTTAGTAGGATGCTTTCCCGGTTTTCCCCGGGGAACGGAGGGGGCCAGGAGGAGCAGCAGGTGCCTTTGAGAGGAGCTGGGAGAAGCGATGCTGCTGGCAAAGAGTGAGCTGCGTGGCCAGAGGAAAAGCTGTGGGGACAGATCCTGCCTGCACGGTAGGAGTGTGCTGGGCAGGATGTGGGGTGCCCACACAGCACCCCATCTTCTCCTCCCTGACCAAAGCAGCCCCTCATTTTCCTTTCTTAGTGATGAGCAGCCCAGCCAGAACCTGAAAGTTTTATCTAAGTCAGTGACAGATGAACGATTTGGGGTTTTATCGCTAATAAATATCTGAGCGGCGTAATTGGAGCCAGTTATACTATTGTTATGATGACACCGATACACGTGTTGATGCTGTTATGGCTGGAGAGCTCGGGCTACATTATCTTTTTGCCTCTTTCACCAGGTAACTTGAGGCTGCGGCACTATTGATTGAGGACTGCCTGGTGCTGTACCGTCCGCTCCTGTAACCATAGCCTGCCGGGGTTATGGGGCTATTGTGAGGGCTTTGTTTGGCTGCTGACAGCTCCAAGGAAGAGCACGCAAGGGTTGCAAACGTTTTTATTGTCTCTGTGCTTCTTTGCGATGCAGACAATAAGAGAGGGAGGTGGTGAGGAGATAGTAGGCTGACTTCGGTGGAGGACAGAGCAGGAGGTGTAGTACCCCACTTCTGAATGCTCCTGACAGCAGAAAAAGGGGTGGTCTCTCCTAGGAAGGCTGGAATGACATTATGCCTGAGCTTTCATTTGGGCACTCTAATGGATGTGAATGCAGCCTGTTGATTATGCGGATGTGGAAAGCAGGCTAAGCGGATCCGATAACCTGTCATCCAAGATGCATCCTTTCCCTTGCTCAGCTCTGCTCACCTGCTTTGGAAACACACACGAAAACACTCCGTTCGACCAGCCCAACACAAGCCCTCTAGGCATGGAGGAGGAGAAGACCGAGGGGACCTCAGCAGTGTGCCTGCAGCCACCTGCAATAGCAGCCGGCAGCATCAAGCGCAGGGGAGAGAAGGACAGCGAGGAGATGATGTTCAAAGCCAGCAGATGCTCTGACAAGCACAGCCATGCAAGCAGCAAGTCTAGCAATCATATCGCTGCTCAGTCAGTGTCTGCTACCATGGAGTCATCAGTGTTTGCTGCTAAAGAGCTAAGCCATGATGTTATTGCACTCTGTACTCACATCCCCAGACCATCCATCATCCACGTGCCAAAGGTGAGTGCTCTAGAAGTCGCTATGCAACAAGGTAAGAGAATTGGCTCACTTTAACAAGGTACAAAAAGGGGGGAAAAATCCATAGGAGCATTTATCTTGTATTGATTGGCATGCGGTCAAGAAAGGACTAATGGCTGTTCTTACTAAAATAATACAATATGACAGCTATTGCTTTCCTGCACTGTTACCAGAAGCCTTAGGGGTTGTTTGTAATAATACCGGGCACTTTTACAGTACGTTTCGTTCAGTCATCTTCCTATTTTCTGGTGATCCTCACTTATTTTGGACCTGATCCAAAATCCCTTGAAACGAACAGAGGACTTTTTTTTTTTCCCCCACTGACTTGAGTGAACACTGTATTTTTGCCACCTCAGCCAGGTGCCTTGAGACTGTGGTACCAGATACTGCAGAATCCTTTTTCCATCTTATTTTTAGCTTGTGTGTGCTTGGAGGCAACAGTAAGGTTTTGAGCACAGTTTTGGTGAATTCAATTTGTCCTTGCCTGAATAAGAAGATCACAAAGTTGGGTATTTTGCCATTGGTAATAATAAAATAATGAATAGTAATGGGCAAATAGCGTTGTTCTCGTTTTCTCTTGGCTAGGTAACTGGAGATCACATGGGGTTTTTTTCCCAATAAACACTGAGGAATAAAAGCCACATGTGTGACTCAACTTTTTTATACCACAGCTTTTATTTTAATAGCCCACTCCTCTACTAATTTCCCTGCCAAATCACATATATTCAGAGTGCTTCTCCTTGCTTCCCCTTCACAGTCAAGTAATACTGTGTTTGGCAAAGATATCTATCCTTGTAGAAGGAGTGTTAGAAAAAGCTTTATTATGAGATAATAGGTGCTGGGATTAAGAAAATTATCAGAATCAGGATGTCCAGGTGGGTTATGCTGCTATTACCAGAACTGGGGGCTCTGCAGACCACCGTTTCAGTCCTGTTGCCATCGACCACATCCCTGTATAGAAGGTGAGGAACAACTGGAGCTGCCTGAGAGCAATAATTTGCCCCAGTGTAAAAGGGAGGGCTGGCTATGCAGGTGCTGGGATCTCTCTTTCACGTGAAACTTTGAAGAAGAGCTAGCTGACCATTATCTGGGGATGGAGTACATATACTTAGTCCTGCTGTCATTCAAGGAGCCAAACCAGATGCTATCAAGGTCTCCCTCACCAACTCCTTTCTGCAGTTTCACTTGCTTTTTTTTTTTTTTTTTTTTTCTTGGGGGGTTCAGGTTGGTTGTTAGGAAAGGCTTTCTCACCTGGAGGGTAGTGCAGCATGGGAAGAGGTCTCCCAGATGTGATGAGGGTTCTGTGCTTCCAGGATTTCAAGATTTGTTTGGACAAAGCCATGGCTGACCTGACGTAGTGTTGGCAGAAGGTGGGACAAGAGACTTCAAGAGGCTCCTTACAGTCAACGTTTCTGTGGTTTTGTTACATATGGATTTTCATGTATGCACGCTGCTTATAAGCATGTGGAAACAGGATCAAACTGAGGCATCTCTTTTCTGTCACTGAGACAGCAATGCAGCTGGTGGTGCTCTTGGCTTTACAACATTTAGTGACAATTTCTCCCCTCCTGCTCCTACCCACTCCCTTCTGACTGCTTCACCCTGCCTTCACTCTTCTGCTGCCCTTCTCTGTGCTATCAAAGCCACTGCCAATACCTATCTCATGCTGCTGTAGCAGAAGAGGTTCCCTACATTGGGCACCTCCAGAAGTCAGCGGTGTTGGAGCAGGCAAAGCTGAAGGGCTGACACTGTACTGATCCAAAGATGCTCCCATGCTTTTGCGGTGGTGGAGCAGGGATTCTGCTGACTGACCTGTGCCAGGGCTTTTCTCTAGGAGTACATATGGTCAAATTCAGGAGTAGAAATTTACAGCAATCTCCAATCAGAGGAGTAGCCAGGAATGGACCCCACTGCTCTGGACAATCTGAGTGATTCAAATTATTAAATCATCCAAGTCACCACATCAAATCATCCATCGCTGTTGTGTTAAAACATCCATCGGGATGATGTGTGGTCCTGCCCTGAAGTTCCTGCTGAATGTCTTCTTCTAATGCCTTGATGTTTTCCTGTCACTGGGGAGACCTGCAAACAAACTTGTCACAGGTAGGAACTGGGCTTCCTGCTGCCTCTCAGCATTGAGACCTTCCTGCCAAGGTCTGTGGGATCTTGTTGGTGACACTCGTGAAGTCCCACATACATGAGGAGCACTTCTCTCTCCATGTCACACACAGCCCAGATGTTGCATCTGATCAGTCCCAGGCTGTCAGGGCACCCTGCTACCAACAGACTGAGCTGAGCCGATTTTGTGGCACATTGGAGAGAAATGGGAGACTCACAGAGGTCTCGGTGTCTCAGTATCCATGTCCAGCTTTTCTGTGAGGGTCTGCGCATCAGAGACTTGCTTAGCGGCAGCTCTCGGAGCCTTACTGCATGACAGTGTCCTCCCTCTCAGCTCTGCCCATCAGCACAGCCGGTCTTAAAATGTTAGTACCCTCAATGATTGCCTTCCCGGGCAAAAAGAAAATAAGTAATTGAAGCAAAATAAGAAGATGGGGCTATTCACAGTGGTGCACTGGTTGGAAGTAGAAGTGCAGTGGGTGGAAGAAGGCATGCAGAATGCTTACCAACTCCAACGGGATGAGAATGAGAGCATGGCACATGGAGGTACTGGGGGATTTGGACTGTCTGCCACAGTAGGGGAAGAGACATGGTAAATATGGAGAGGAAGAAGAAGGTGCCAGCAATGAGACTGCAGCAGAGAGTGGGGAAGAGCCCTGTAATGAAGAGAGAGGGAGGTTGTGGTCCTGGCGTGTGATGGTCTGGGGACCACACACACAGCTCCTGGCGTGAGAGGGAGGAAGAAGATGGAGAGAAAAGGTGGTGGGAGGCACACAGGACATCTGGTATAAATCTAAGGGAAAGGACCAGAACCCAGGGCTGAGGGAAAATACAGGCCACGAGGAGAGAAAGAGGAGCACAGGGTCTCCATGAGCAAGGCGTGGGTGGCCTTGGTGGGAGGGTGGAGAGGAAAGGAGACAGCACAGGGCTGCCTGACAACAGGGGCTGGAGCCATTTCAGTCCCCAAGGCAGAGCTCATGCCTGTCCAAAAGTAATAATACCAGACTTCGCTAAAGGAGCCGGTGGCCCAATGGAGAAGACACAAATTTCCATCCTCCTTGGCATATCTGAACCTTGCTTTGTATCTCAGTTTCTCCAGCTATAAAACAGACAAATTTGTCCTCTTTCCTATGCAAACATGCTGAAATCTATAAATTAAAATAACATATACCTACTAAGTAGCAAAAGGCAAATGTGCTATGTCAATACAGGAATCTCACAGTCCTCTTCAGGAGACTTTTAATTCATATTCTTGCATCAAATTCTTCAACAAAAGCTGAAGTAATGTTAGGAAAAATGCTCATATTCTTCGTCTCTTTCATTTTAAAAATGACATCAGCAAGGGGCTAAGGACAAATATGCTGAAAACTTTCAGCATCAGGAGACCTGCTGTCTACCTGTCAGCATAATCCTTTTCAAGCAGAGGATCAGCCCATTTTTCACTAATAGCAGCATAAAATTCTAATTTGAGCATATAATATACTAATTAACGAGATCTTCCAGCTGACCCTCCCCACTGGGACATGTAGTCACATATTTTAGATTACAATGGAGTTGCATGCATGTAACCAAATCCAGAATTTGATCAATTATTCCTTTTATGAGAAGACTGCATCTGCTCCAGATGGAGTCAACCTTAAATCCAACATAAACATGATCCAAATAAAAATTAGATTTGAATATATCTTTGCCAAAGAGATTGAGTTAGACTCATTTGGCCACAGATTACTGTGGCAGCAATGTGCCTGTAAATAACTGACCATCATTTTAATATTTAGAGATTGCCTCAGTAATAAAGTATGATTAAATATCAGTGAAGCTCTCCACGTCTAGCATCTTTTTCCTGATTCTGACATGTAAAGAATTAATTCTTTTGTGTTTTGTATGCTGCCTGGAGGGCCTTTATCAGACTTTACAAGGCCATAAATCAAAGCTGCCAGAACTACACACTGAAACTTGCTTGTGTAGTCTTTCAACTTCAGCTACAACATCAAAAATTTTCCCATCTTTTATTTCCAAGTCCAGTTTTAGCCACTGATAAACTCTGGGGTGGAAGCTTAGGAGAAAGCCTTATTGTTCTGAACCAACAACTGTGCTATGACTCCAATAAATGTTTCATGTTGACAGAAGCATATTAGTGACCCTTTCCACTAGCGATATCATTCATCTGATGTGAACTCTGTTGACCTTCAGAGTTCAGCCTGGTTTTTTTTCCAAAACAAAAGAAACCTAAACATCACCCAATGCATCATGGAATCATTTTTTCCCTTTCAAGCTGTTTAAGACACCAGAAAATGAGGAGCTGAGACTTTAAATGAGAGATCCTGGGAATGATATGTCTGATGACCCCTCCCCACACAGAAGATAAATTTCTATTATCATCCTCATTTTGTTCTTTGGATCGTTCTCTGGCCATAGTAGGTATGGTTTATTTCTAAGGTGTTCAATTAATGCATTGATCGAGAATCATAAAACCATAGAATTGTTTTGCTTGATTCCTCCCTGTGTGACACTTTGCACAATTGTTTACACCCATGCAGATCAACTGTAAAACAAAGTCTGATCGCAACTTGTCGCATGTTTACAGGAGAGGAGAGTGCTCATTGAATGGAGATACGGGACTACAAGAGATGAGGACAGTTGAGATGGAAGAAACAGCCCAGTAGCTTCCTAGGTGAAGCCCTACACTAAAGGGCTTACCCCATAGGTAAACTCCATAAATACATGGAAAATAAGAACAGTCCGTTGGAAATAATGGGACTTCTCACAGTCAAACTCACACGTACTCATGGTTTTGTAGTACCAGCTCCCGGGCACACAGTCCTCAGGAGGATTCCTGGCACCGCTTGTGCTCTCCTGGGAAAACGGCCAAGAGTGGCTGTGTTCAGCTCTCCCCGACCCCACGGGACTGTGTGTCCAACTGCTGAAGGAAGCATTTCAAGTACCCTTTGGGAGTTGTTAAGTGTTTTGATGACTAGTTAGCAGCTAAAAATTACCAGGAAATGAACAGCGTTACTTGGTGAATGGCAGCTAGTTAATATGGAGTTGTTTCCTATGCTTACATTTGCAAAAGTTTCACTCCACCCCTCAGCAGAAGAGGGTTGCTGTCATTTTATCACGTGACTGTGGAAATTACACAAGGACAATCTTTTCTCTAGCACAACAAGCAAAAGCTACCTTTATTCTCTCCAAACTTACTCTGGTGCAAATTTGCTTTAATTTAAGCAAATTAAATCCAGAAGGTAAACCCCATCCCTTCAAAGTGCTCGAGCGGGGCACTCAAATATGCGCTGTGGTTGCCAGAGAAACATTAACACCCTTGGCTCCTCCAGCATTTGCAGGAGCTTAGCACCTCAAATAAAATGTTGTCATTTATTTAAATTACATTTACATTTTAACACTTTGGCAAATTCATCTGGGAGATTATGCCCTTGGTGACTTGGCCAGAGCTTGAGAGAGTCCTTGGACAGAATTAATTTTTTTTAAACTCTGCTTCCTTGTGCTCTACCACCAAACCCTCTCTTAGTAGCGTATGCTACCGTAATGCTTTGCCTGCATCGCTTCCTCTTAATCTTGACTCTCAAGCTGCCAGTTGTCTGGGGAGAGCGTGTGTGGGCCGGGAGTTCTTGACTCTCAGTATAAACAGCACCTAAGTGAAACCAGACTTTCTTATTACATTTTTCCTTTGCTTTCCACTCCCACATAAACACAGAGGTAATGGCACTGCACAGCGCAGAGCCTTTCATCCCGGCCGACGCACAACTCATTTACTTCTGTGGCCGGCACATATGCAAAATAAAATCCATCCTAGCAGTAGAAGCAGCAAGCTCTGATCAAAGACATCCCGTGTCCCGTCCCGGGCTGGTGCACAGCAGCGTTGCTAGTGCTAGGCTGGCACATCTCTGCACAGACCGACGAGCACCACCACCCCTCTCCTGCTTGCAGGATTCCCCATTCAGCAACCTTCCCTTTCATCTTTCACAAGGCATTGCTTTAGTTGGTTGATACGTAGCTACTCCAGATGTGACCCCAATCAAAATGGTGCAGTTTCCCCTATTTAACAAGAAGCTCTTCTTCTTTCCTTTTCTAACTCTAGCTCCTACCCCTTCATTTCTCAGCTTGCATCAACTGGGTTATTTTTTGCAGAGGGGTCACACAGCTTTCAGCTGCTGTTCTGCAACAGCTCCTGCATAGCAGAGTGATGAGGGACAGCCTAAGTGCTTCCTCCATGCCCTCTCTCACCCTGAAACCTATTCCAACCACTCTTGGTAGTAATGAACCTCCTGTGTGCCAACAATAATAATAGAAATAGCAAAGCTTTCAGGGAGTTCTTGGAAGTCATGAGACCCTCATTCAAAGGGGATTAAGGAGGAGAATTTGTAAAGTTTCATGAAAGGTACTTCTGAAAACAAGATATTGTAACAAGAGCACTTTGAAACCTCCACTAGGAAATTGGAGACCACATGAAACTTGACAGGTTTTGGGTTTCGTCACCAACACAGAACAGCCAAGGGTCACTGAAGAGTTCATAGCCCTTCCACTCTTAGGGTGAGCACGAGGGTCCAGGGATGTTGCTACATAAGTAAACACTGGCATCCCGTTAGCTTTCAGTTACTCTTGCTGACTTTAGCACCTGCAGAACTGGTACTGTTCAGCCCTTGTAGGCTTTTATGCCCCATTTGCATGTTCTCCGTAGCTTTGCTCTGAACACAGCATGGATTTTATGTTAGCATTCTCTTTCCTTCTGCCTTTCAGTAAATTAAAGGGTGTTCACAGCTCTCGGGGGGAGATAAGATGCAGTTTGAATCAATGGAGTAATTACAGAAGAATGTGATACTAATGGAGCTGATTTGAATGCGTATCTAAGGATGAATGCTATGGCTCGATGCCCAGACGGTGTACACTTTCCTCATGATGAGTTATTTATGACTGACACATCGCAGCTCTGCTGTTTTGTGGCTCGGCAGCGTTCATGTCGTTGATAAGGCAAACTCTGTCAATATTGTACGTTCTTACTGATCTAGGCCTGGCTGCCGAGCAGTCTTCCCATCTGATACACCCATGGCCACCCCATCACTAGCAGCAAAAAGAGAAGAGAAGGGTTCACCAAAGGCAAATTGTGCCTAAGTGGCCATAGAAGTGGCCTTCTGTGATGGAGTAACTGCATCAGTAGACAGGAAGAAGAGCTACTGATGTCATCTATCTGGACTTCTGGAAGGTATTTGATATGGTTCCCCACAACATTCTTGCCTTAAATTGGAGAGATACAGATTTGATGGATGGGCTATTAGATGTATAAGTAAGTGACTGCAGAGCCACATCCAAAGAGTTACAGTCAACGTCTCAATGTCCAAGTTGAAACCAGCAATGAGTGATGTCCCTCAAGGGTCCATACTGGGACCAATACTATTTAATATCTTCATTAATGACATAGTGGGACTGAGTGTACCCTTTTGCAGATGACACTAAGCTGAGTGGTACCTTTGTTTCACTAGCGAGAAGGGATGCCATCCAGAGGGACCTTGACATGCTTGAGAAGTGGGCCCATGTGAACCTGCTGGAGCTCAGAAAAGCCAAGTGTAAGGTCATGCACATGGGTTGGGGCAATTCTCAGTACCAATGCAGATGGGGAGATGAATGGTGTAAGAGCAGCCCTGCAGAGAAGAACTTGAGGATACTGGTGGTTGAATAATTGGACATGACTCAGCAATGTGCGCTTGCAACCCAGAAAGCGAACTGTATCCTGGGCTGCATCATAAGAAGCATGACCAGCAGGTCGAGGGAGGGGATTCTGCCCCTCTGCTCTCATGAGACCCCACCTGGAGTACTGCGTCCAGCTCTGGGGCCCTCAACATAAGAAGGACATGGAGCTTTTGGAGCAAGTCCAGAGGGGGCCGCAAAGATGATCAGAGGGCTGGAGCACCTCTCCTCTGCAGACAGACTGAGAGAGTTGGGGTTGTTCAGCCTGGAGAAGAGAATGGTCTGGGGAGACCTTGTTGCAGCCTTTCAATAATTAAAGGGGGCTTGGTTTTTACCAGGGCCTGTAGTGACAAGACAAGAGGCAATGGCTTTAAACTGAGAATAGATTGGATATAAGGAAGAAATTTTTCATGATTAAGGTGGTGGGACACTGGAACAGGATGTCCAGAGAAGCTGTGGATGCCCCATCATTAGAAGTGTTCAAGGTCAGGCTGCATGGGGCTTTGAGCAACCTGATCTAGTGAAAGTTGTCTCTTCCCATGGCAGGGGGGTTGGACTAGGTCTTTAAAGTCTTTTCTAACCCAAACCAGTCTGTGATTTTATGACATCTCTCCTTAATGAAGAAGAAGGGCTGAGGTCAGGATACCCTGGCTTCCCAGGGACCACACAAAAGCTTGGGACCATGCAAGTCTTGACTGCTCTCCCAACCAGAGAGCTCATGCAGGATAAACCCAGCCAGAGAGACTAGTGACATGCTCAGCTTGCACAGCCCGGGGCGTCTAGCTGCAACCATGAGGCTGGTTTTGCCCTATCAGCTGCGCAGCCCTCTGCTCCAGGTTTTCACAACAGATGAGCATGAGAAGATTATCAAAATCTTGACTCAGTTTTGCTTTCCTCTTGAGACCAATGCCAAGAAATCTGAAACTTTATAGATCTTTTATATATATATATATACACACACTGCTTACATCATTACATTCAGACATAATAGATTGTGGTATAGCTGCTTTGGGACCTGCAAAGTCCATTCCCTGTGGCACCACATGCTTCTGGCATGACAGCATTTATCTTTGCTTCTGCTTTTCTTATTTGTCCCATAGCCATAGGTTGACGACTTTTGTACTTAGAGATATTATAATACCTAATACACTGGGGCTAGGCGATAGAACAAAATATGTATCTAAAAGGCAATGGCTTGGCAGTAGTCCAGCTATACAATGATACGAGCATTCAGTCTCTCCCCAAACAACATGCTTAAATACTGACCTTTAGAAAAGTCATATCTAAACCATAAGAAGAAAGGTCTTATTTCTTGATTATTTTAATGGAAGCATTTAGACCATAAATAAGTGTGCCAACAGCAGCAAAACAAATCATCTGGGCCATTAGTTCCCTTAATGAAACAACTGGGCACAGTCAGACCTCACTGTTTGATGTGGCGGGTCCATCCCAAGAGAGATTGTCATTGATTTCAGTGCCTGAGCACCAAATCCAAAATGCTGTTGTTTGAGCTTTGCAGGCTTCAGAACATGCAAACAGAGCTTTATTTTGGGTAAGGACTCTACACGGGCACTAAAACCCCTTCAGGAATAGTGCCAGGTTCCTGTAATTTTGGACCAGCTACACATTTTGAATGTATCCATATTCTGTCACCCTCTTTTCCATACACCAGTGGTCACGACTCTCCATCTGCTCTGTTTAAATTAGTGCTTTTTTGTTGCTCTTTAATTAAGCAGGAGAATGCCACAGCAATAGCAGAAGGGACCCTTAGCTTTCCTGCCCTGACACAAAGCAGACACGTGCAGAGAAGACGATGCCTTCTCTGGGGACAGGATAGTCTTTTCACCTATACACATATACAGCTCCCTCCAGTCCTGCTGTTTTACTGGCTCCGAGAAGAAAAGCTAAGCAAAGGTGTATAACAGAGCCAACAAATAATTCAGTGGGTTAAAGTTGTTGAATAATGTATAGACCCACACGCCATAAAATGTGTTCTTTGCTCCGCAATTTCAGATTGTAATGGTGGGAATGGGTAAAAAGGATCTCTTTCTTGTAACTGATCTGTTTGGTAACAGAATTTGTGTCTGTCCTTTGGCATATTTTGAAAAACTCTAGCTGGGTGCAAAAAGCTTCAAATCATTTTTAGATACCTCAAGTGAAATTTAAACAGATATTTCTTGCTGCCAAGGAACATGAGCACTTCACTCAGCATCTGTAGGAACCAACCCCAGGTAACCAAAACTGGGCATCAAAAGGTAGTAATAGGAGAGGACCTTGTTTCAGCTGTACACCTAAATCTTGCTTCCAAACAAACTAATAAAAAATCAGAGTTTAGGGGTTTTTTCTTCCACAGCCCAGCTGAGTGATCTAGACCCTTCTGGGGAAATAAAAAGGTAAATAAATGCAGTGTGACTCTGCTGTCCAGATTTAAGCTCAGTGAGATTTCAAATGGCTGATACAATTTCTTGCTGACTGACTGGTGTCTTCACTAGGAAGAGCCAGCACTCAAGAGACCCAGATAACCATTGATACCTGCGGGATGAGGCTCGTCTCCCACCAGAGTAGGGTATTTTTCAGACTTAAATTTATTTATGTGAGCAAAAATTTGCCCTCTGCCCTATGACGACCACAGTAACGCATGTTCAGGTTTTTCTGGATGTCTCCATGGGCAGGTCCTGTTCTAATATTAAGCCCAGCTCTTCCTCTGCTTCCACAAACCTATTCAAAAGCACTTCTGTCAGCTGCCAGCTTCCTCCGCAGACCTGCCAGACCTCGACAGATCCCTCCTTTCATATGCCAAAACTCTCTGGTACTCGCTGTCTCCCTGCTGAGAAGATATATGGCCTGCTGGAGGTTAAAAGAAAACACAAGTCATACTGCAAAAACCAGTTTCAGTTCTGCTTCTCTCTAATCAGCTTCAAAACCTGAGTGAACCTCAGTCCTTCATGTTGTGTTTTTCTCCACTCTCTGGAGGACATACATAAGAATTTTACTTACAGTTTCTCTGCTATTATTCAGTCAGATATGATCCTTTGACAGAATATTCATAACATTCATTATGCTGACAATTCCCATTATAGACAACCTCTACCCTTTGCAGCTTTTCTTAATTGTGACATTTGCAAATGAATAATTAAAAAAAAAAAAAAGATTTTTCTTGATTCAGCCAAATATAATAATGTAAATCATTTCAAATGTTGCAATCTCATAATTTCAAGACAAGTTTGTTTTCATTGCACAAGAATTCAGCAGTATATCATCTGGTATTATAACTTTGTTTAAAAGAAAAGTGTGTGAAATCAAGTCCAGACCTTGAGATCCTCTGTTCTGAAATCATGCACAGCTTCTGAAAGAGTGGCAGTCCCATCTCTCAGGAAGTGCAAACAATGAACTGAACCAGTACATGAAAATTATTTATGCCAAGCCATCGTCCACTGGCAGAAGAATCTCACTAGTAGGATGGGGTCTTAGAAGAGTGAAAAGGAGAAGTATTTAAGGTCCAAAAATGGCCATGAGATGACACATGATGGCAGATGCATAGGTGAGGTCGAAGATTAGGAGAAGAAGAGAATTTCTGTGTCCACAGGATCCTCTCTGAAAGGCACAGTAACTGCCAATACACCTCTTGACATGACTCCTGTTTGCTGGAGATGGACATTTCCAGGCATCATGCTCCAGCTTAGCAAAGAGGCACAAAACAAAGCAATGTTACCTTGAATATGTTCTCTTTCCCTTGGTTCTCACCTTGACAAGGTTGTGACATGTTGGGACATTTCTCAGACTCTTTTCACATACAACTGTGGCCTTTCCAGTCTCCCCAGTCAAATGAAACTGTTCCTGCCACAAGCCTAAAAAAGTTCAAGCAATCACCTGGATGGCACAGCCTTTCAGGTTCATCTTTGCTGCTTGGGGCTTTCATAACCTTTGGGTCTGTGCTCCTTCCAGCTCCAGGCAGAGGCTGGGGTGGCCTGGGTCACTCATGCTGGTGGCTTCTTGAAGACTGACTGAGAGCAACTAATTGCTCCCTTAACCTCTTCTCATCCTCACCTTTACCTCGAGAGTTTTTTTTCCTTATATAATTTTAACTTTTCTTGGTCCAAAGGGAATAATCATAGATGGAAATTACCAGGTTTCAGGAGTCCCTGTTTGGTTCCTGGCCATGACTTGCTGGTGCTTTTCTCCAGTCTGTATTCAACGGGCTGAAATCAGAGCTGCAACCACAATGGGTAGGCACAGGAGAGGGCTTGTGCACCTCAGAGTTCGTCTGCTTTCTCCCTTGGCACCGCAGCTTGTTCAATAAAAGCTGTTACCTCTCGGCACGAGTCATAGCAGGCCTGCTCTGCCTTCCTTCAACCCCATCTCTGCAGGGCTTTTTTCTGGGAACATGCCCTGCCTCTTCCCTCTCCATCTCATCTGAGATGGTTTGCAGCTGGCAGTCATGTCTGACGTTTGCCCAAAGTTAGATGATAGTTCTGTTGTCTTTCAAAAACCGGAGCATGTTCCAAGTCCTCATGGACACTGAGAAAAGCTAGAACACCCTAGAGGCACAGAAAGCAAATAAAATTAACAGTGCCTTAGTATCAAACCAAATATCGTTATTCTGATCATGCCTGGCTTTTGAGTTGAGCATCCCTGGAGCCATGCACACATGCACACATGCGTGCACACTCACAGAAGGGTGTTTAAAGGCTTCCCAGGAAGGGAAGGAGGTTACATCTTGCCATCCTGAGCCCCCTGAGAAGGGGAGAGGGGAGACACCGAAGAGGGCTCTGAAGGCACCTGCTGCCCCTGTCCCAGCACGGCTCCAGGACAGCGGGGGCTGGACCCAGTTTTCGGGGCTCTGCCTGAAGCTGGGGGCCTTAGGCAGCTGCTTGCTCTTATTTCATCATAGAATCACAGAATGCCAGGTTGAAGGGATCTCAGGGATCACCTGGACCAACCTTTCTTGGCAAAAGTTCTGTCTAGACAAAAGCACTGTCTAGAGAAGATGGCCAGCACCCTGTCCAGCTGAATCTTAAAAGTGTCCCATGTTGGGGAATCCACCACTTCCCTAGGGAGATTATTTCAGTGGCTGACTCGCTGATTTTTCTGGCTTTAATTTTTTGAGGATTTTACAGTTTTCAGAGGGATTTGTCTTTTCTGTAGGAGATTTTCCCGGCAGGCTTTGCTTGTATGCATACGGAAGAAGGCTGACACAAGCAGATTTTAATTAAACCATTCTTTTAGCTCCCCAGGCTAGTGTAATTTAGCTTCTTCTCAGAGATAATATTAACACTTACGTCATTTTTCATCATCATTAGTTTTGCTTGTGGAATTGCATTGGAGAGAAACCCCCCTGGATGCAAATGCTCATTGAATCCTATTGTTTCAGTTCCCTTCAGCCATCATTTCTCAGCCTAAGAACAAATGCTACCAGCAACAGGAAGGAGCCTGATTTTCCAACAAAATCAGCAAATTTGCACACGCAGAGAACAGGCAGAATATATCTCACTAAGATCTGCCTGGATAAAGGCATCATTTGTCAATGAAATGAAAAAAAGAAAAGAAACAAAACCCCAAAATAAGTACTGTCTGAAGGGCACTGAAGTGGGAGAGTTGGAAACCAGTGGCATCGCAGTGTCACAGGTCTGGAGGGAGGGAGAGCAGGGATGCAGGGAGGTGGGGAGACCCTTCCTCTGCCCCCCAGTCAGCATCTGTCCCTCTCTTCTCACCCACTTGTGAGTTCATTAGCAGCTCTGATGATTGCCATCTGAAGCAGTAAGATAAACCCAACAGCACGAGGAATATTCTAGGATTAACTGCTCTGGCCTGGCAGGGTATGAGCTCACACTTTGCTCAGCTCTGGAGAACAGGCAGATAGATAAGAAAGTATGGATTGAGTGTGTTGGTTATTATATTACTCCAATGTGCACGTGCTGTGCTATTTCATTTCAGAGGTTCATCCTTTGTTACAAGGACAGCAAGAAGGGGTAGCTCTTGTGAAGCAAAGCTTAGTTAGTTAAACCCCAAGAGGGAGGAATGCATATATTCAGATATAAAGAAGCATCTGGAGCCCAGCTTGCTTTAGCGCTGCTCCTAGGAGACTTACTTTGGGTGCTAGACAAAGCTACGATCGTTTTAGTAGTTTACACTGAGATGACGAGGTAATGTCTCACTCAGCCCATATGGGCAATGTAACCAGAGAAGATGTACTGCCACTCCTCCGTTTTACAGGGTGAAATTCTGG
The DNA here is from genome assembly GCA_013400195.1 of Aramus guarauna. Taxonomy (NCBI): domain Eukaryota; kingdom Metazoa; phylum Chordata; class Aves; order Gruiformes; family Aramidae; genus Aramus; species Aramus guarauna. Next base: position 53,279 of record VXBL01006716.1, read on the forward strand.
GGGCTTGTGGTGGGCTCCCCCATCATCTCCCTGTCCTGGAGGTGAGTGCAGCAAGAGCAGACGTTGTTTGTACCTGCCCTTGGTGTATGCACACCCGTGCTCCAGCACGGGAGGGGAAATATTTGAGCCCAGGCTGAGTTTTTGCATATTCTGAATGCTCTCCCTAACCTGCAGGACCATGTAAATCATGTAGGTTATTTAAAGAAACCATGCTGCTTTCCAAGATACACCAAGGCGTTAGAGGAAAGAAGTCTAATCTAATCTGATGGGTTTCTCATGATGGGTTTCTTTTCTAAAATATAGTGTCACTGTGATTTTAACATGTGCTCTGATAGCTGTCGCAGTACGTGGGTCTGGCTCCTCGGTCCTTTTTCAAAAGCCTTTCCTTCCTCTCCTCTGAGCCTGCCTTTCATCTTTTATTTCTTAATGTTTCTCCCTAAAGCACATTTGCTGTTGTAAACCCTAACCTAGTCTTCAAAACTCCTTAGCAAACCTGTGTGTAATGTATAACAAGAAATGCTAGACGTGGGATCTGGAGGGTGCTGCTCCCCCCCTCCCCTTCCTTCCCACCCCCTCGAAAACAAATCAAATAATGTAGGGTTTTGGGCTGATGAGCTCCGTGAGCTGTTTCAGCTCATGGCTTTAGACCCAGTTGGCTCAAGCTCAACTGCAGGGGTGGTGGACTCTTGTAGGAAGGGGAGGGCTGAGAGGTAAATGCAGAGGGATGTGAGTCCCTAACCCAGCCTGTCACCCGAGAGCGTGGCCAGCGGGACGGCAGATGTGAGAGGGAGAGAGAAACTCCCTTAGTGCTGAAAAACTGGAAGGGAGGCAAGTTTTGGGAGGTGACCAAAACCCATCCTGATCCTGCTGCCTCTCCCGTTCCTACCAAAGCCAGTGTAGTTTGAACCGGAGCAGCACAGAAACCTGAATATCTATTTTGTAATTGCTGGTTTTTATTAATTTTCCCCAAAGCACAAGCATACATCATGCCTAAAATGATTTCTGTTTCTGCTAAAGACATTTTTGTTGTCATTTGGCAAACAAAACAAAGCAAAAAGCCAAGATGGAAAACTTGGAGCATCTCTAATAAGTTTATTAATATTCACCATGGCTGTACATCAGAAAACTCTAGTTTCATAATACAATGTCGTAAAGTATTGATGTTTGATACCATTCAAACATCAGATATTTCAGCTCTGCTCTTACGTCTTTCTTGGTTGTATCATAAAATGCATCACAGCAGCATGACACCTGCTAGCCTCTAGAAATACCCAACTACAATGATGCTGTGATTTTCTGTAAATGATTGGTTCAAAGGCTTTTTAATGTGTTTTGGACCTCAGCCATTATGGATTTCTGGCGATGGCAAAGGGTAACAAGATAATGCGTATATATTTTCCAACGCTGTGCTTCCCTCATCCTGCCAGGCTGCTCTGTGCAGGTGGAGCTGGAGGGCAAGTACCCAAACCAGTTACATTGCACATCAGGTCCGTAAGTGGAATAATAAGGAGCGGTTTAGCAGTTACTGAACTGATACACGAATTTGGCATCGCATCGGCTTTCTTCTTACCTAAGGGGAGTGTGGTGAACATATGCGATTAATGTTCTGGGTCTTTCAAGGGACACATGTAATCTAGTACGGCAAGGTAAACTTTTTTTCAGGAATAAATTAGAGGGTGAGCTATTCCACTTTCCTATTTAAGCTCTTTGTTTTTATCCCTGTCCTTCAGCTGGCTTGAAAACAAGGGTGGGGATGTCTGAAAAGGAATCGCCTAGGTAACTGGGATGGAAGGATCTGATGCAGATATTTCTTTACTGCATATGATATCATATTGTATCTCTTATTATTGGGAGACTTGTGCAGCTTTACGACCTGATACACTGCCAGGGTTGGATTAGGAGCTCTGGAAGTTTAGCTTTGATTTCAGAGGGAGATATTTAGCTAATAATCCTTTGCAGGTTTGCACAGGAATGTGGAGGGGAGGTGTCTCTCTGCTGGGGGACTGACTGATTTATTACCCTGCTATCTGCCGTCAGCGTGGGCTGGGAAGGGGCAGCGGTGGAAGGCTGTTTCCTTGCCTGCAGAAGGCATTAAGCCCTGCCTTGCTGAGAGAAGCAAATCATGGCAACTTCCCCCTCCCGACAACTCATTTCCCTTTCCCCTTCTCCTCCTTTGTCCCCCTTCCTGCTATATCAAGGCGTTTTATATAGCGGGTCTGCTAGCTGCACCCCCAAATTGCTACAGCTCTGCTAGTGGCATCTCTTTGGTTTCTTCTGCTTTCTAAGCAAAAAACATGTAGTACAAAGCACTGTGGTATGTTTTCAACTTATTGGGCACCTCCTAAGCAGACTTTCCTTCTTCTTACTTCAGGGAGATTCTTACAAACAAAGTCTCCTGTCTTCTATTTACAAAAATTCCTCAACAGTCTCTTTTGACTCTGCAACTTCAGTACCCCAAACTTGCAAGGTACTGCCTAGGACCAAGATGACCATTCCTCCTGGGATGTTAGATCTGGATTGCTGGTCCAGGATGTCACACATCTATGACAAGGAGCTATTCCACTTTTGGACAGGCTCCTTTTTTAACCCAGATTTTGCAGAACAGCATATGCAAAGAGCACACGCTTCAGATTTATGTAGCGGCTCCTCACCTCCCCTTCTCCCCAGCAGAACCTTCCTCCCCTCCAGAGCCCTCTGCTACGGGGTAAGGACCGGTTTCTCCTCCCAGCTTTGGCCTGTAGGTTGACACATGGATCACCCTTGCCCCTATCTGAACCTCTCCCCTCTTCTCCCCATATCCCGGATTTCCTGGCACAGGACAGGACCGAGGAGGTTTGGAGCAGGTTTGGGTGAAGCAGGGAGCAGTCTCACGGCAATAACCCCAACAGCCAGCGCCTGTTGCAACAGGGCTCTGCTCCACCTTGTGCAAACACTGTGGTTCACCGTGGTCAGCAGTAGCTGACGAGATACTGGCTCCGTGCCGCACTCAGACCCCTGATCTCTAACCTCGTGTCTCCTAAGGGTATCCCCAGCATATCCTAAGAATAAGAAACTGTCCTAAAAGAGTTGGGGTGAATGGGTTCCCTCCAGACTGACGTGGCATCAGTGGTGAGATACAGATGAATCCCACCCACATGGGAGAATCGCTCCATTTCCATTTTCCTGCCTTAATCCAGGATATGCCCCGGCAGGCGGTCTGCAGGCTGAGATGATCCCGTTGGCCTCAATCCACTGCTTGCATAAATTCTGCAAGGAAGTCAGTCAATACTAAAACACCCAAGAAATGAATTTGCAGCAAATCCCTTTGATGTCTCATGAGATATTTGAAATCAGACCGTAGCTGACTGTTAAACGTTTGCCCACTTCACATTCCTGGGAAAGGAACTGCCTTCCTTTACGTCTTGCATATTGGGAGCCTCTCGTTTATGACACTCCCACATCCCTCTGGATAAAATTTCTCATTTCTGCTGGTATGGCCATGTAAAATCCTCTAAAGAATTAGAATTAGAGCCTCTCTTCAGAATTTTGATGTAATAAAAAGAAGGCACTCTGAAAGAAATCCATATGACAAAATGAATAGCCTGAAAGGGTAGAAGGACTCTATGCACATCTAATCTAACCTCCCAAAGAGCGTAGCTGTTGACTATTATAGAGTAATATCCCTACAAAGATAAACAAAAAAATCCAGCAGCATTTCAGCTTGTCTTTGAAAAAGATGTCCGTTTTACTCCATTGGTTTTGAAGGGCGCATTGCTTAGAGCTGGGAAGCAAGGGGTTTTGATTTCGCTACTAAAAAAAAAAAAAAAAAAAAGGAGAGGCAGCCTTCTTCTCACTACTGATGGCTGAATTTACTTTTCTTCCTTCTCCAAGTTCTGCAGTTTTCGGCCTTTTGTAGGCATTTTTTCTTGTTTAACTACTAGCAATTGTCCCTTGGTAATGAAGGATGCTTTGTTAGCAGTATCCTAACCACCACATTCCTGATGGGCCTTTGAACTCCTGGGAAGGCAACACCTTCCTTTTCTGGAAAGCAATTCTCTTGAACGGCAAGGAGTTGAAGGTTATTTGTGCTTGGAAAGCAGAACACATTTGATAGGAATGCAACTGTTTGTTCCCAGCCAAAAATCACACCTGTGAGCCTTTGATTCAGAGAATCCTATTGTGATGAAAAAGGCTTTGTGAAATAGCAGCGTGGTCTCCCCCTGCGAAATAGAAGATTAAATTGTGATCACCCTGCTGTTGACTCAACTGTTAGCAGCTGAAATATTATTTGCTCAACACACTTAACTCGGTTATGATCTGCAGAAAGATGCTGTGGTTAGAATGCCTCCAAAACACAATGGAGCCTCACAACTTCCCCATTAAAAGAGAATTATTTGTAGTTACCAAGGGGAAAATGAAAAGCAGGTTTCCACAAGAAGTTCAAGCCAATCCAGCTCTGCCTGGCTGTCAAAAGGGACAGTCCTGCTTCTCTGTCCCATCCCACTTCTCCTCATCCCGGGTCATGCATTCCTGCCACCGCCACCGTGCCAAGCTAGCAGTTGTGAAACCACATGGCGAGGCAGGTCAGTCTGTTAATCTGGCTGAAAAATGGCCCACCAAACAGACCCAACCTGCTGATAGCCGCATAACAAGTTGTGGCTAGGGCATGGAACAGGCAGGACCACACCTTTGGGTGACAACACGGTCTTAGACTGGCTTAAACTGATTGTGAGCCATGGGCATAGCTGAAGGGACATACCAGTGTTGGTCCTGGTCCAGGACAGTGAGGTCCCACTTCCCTCAGAAGGTTTTATAAACAGAGACCAGAAAAATCTCTTGACCTTGCTCAAGAGAAAGACTGGTGTTGACTGCAACCAGAGCATGGAGACTGTGGGCTGAGTGTGATGGGACCCAAACCCAGCAGCCCAGCCAGCACCCAAGTGCAGGAGCATGTCACTAGCTCTACACTGCCAAGGCTTGTCAAGGTTGGTTTATAAAATCCTAACCTTTGCACTCATGCTGCTACAAAGTTGTAAATGCACATGATATCCCATGCAAGAGGTGGTGGTGGTATCTCTTTCCCATGGGCAGGCAATGATTTATTTGTAGGAAGGGACACAGGGTGTCTCCAAAACCTTTCTTCTCATGAACTCCGTGTACTTCTGCACAGGGGTAGCAAAGGTGGATTTCCTGGGGCAATAAAGGCTGGGGTAACTCTCTCCCCATTACTACTGCCCAGCGTAACATGCATTTAATGAGTCACGCAATGCTACCAATTCTGTTCCCACTGCCGCTGTGTCTTCCCCCAACATGCACATTATTTGGGTTGTTCCTGGCTCACAGGCTTTAATATAACCTCAGCGTGGGGATGTCTTTCTCCAGATATCGTTTCTGTGGTCTGCATTTTTGCATGCTTCACACTGTGATGCATGCTGTACTCGGCCTCCAGCTCTGTGGCTGGCGTGCAGCTCAGCCCTCCCACGTGCCACCTGCACAGAAGGGGGTTGGAGTAAAGTTGGGGATAAATCACTGAGAAGGAACGTGCCCATTAAGGGGGGACGTGACAAACTCCTGCATTAAGACGTTGTAGGGTTGTGCATGTTGTTTGCATCTTGTGAAAGCAGAACATTTTTAGATCATATTTCTACCAACACTGTTGATGATTAAAGATGAAAGAGTTTTTCAAGGGTCTTTACCTCATTTTCCTGGCTAATGCGGGCAGAGACGTGTACCCTTTCTGATCTGGGTGCTGGGTGTCCAGGGAGTCCCAGCCACCACTGCTGCAGCTGCCCATCCTCCTTGCACTGTACATGTGCCATCGGGTGGTTCCCAAACCATCACGGGGAGTTTTACACTTGGCAAATCCCAGCTAAAGATACGGGACTCCTAATCCTGGGCTGGCCAGAGTTCTAGGGACAGAGCTACAGCAAGGCAAGGGAACAGGCAGAGTGGTTGAGGCCAAGAAACTGTCCTTCAAAGACCCTACAGCATAAATTCAAGATCAAATTTATTGTTGCAGTCCAGCAGAACACCAAAAAGGGCAGTCCATCCTCTCCCCCTTCCTTCCCCACCTTGCCATCCTTGTGCTGGCATGAAAACTGGTGCATTAGACTGTTAGCGTTGCACTGCTGACACTCACTGCAGCAAAGAGCTTCACCCCAACCCGGTTTGCTCCTCTGAAGCTCACCTTGTGGCTTTCAGTGCTGGTGCTGATCTAGGAGGAAAGAGAGCATCCATCCTGCACTTACACCGTCCATCTCTGGAGCTCTCCCTCTCCCCCCAGATTGTGAGGATCGCTGTTTTGTGGATCACGACACCTTGCAGGACCCAGATGCTTTCCTTACCTCATGCTGTGCTGTGTTGCAGGCGCTGGCATTGCTCTTGGCTGTCCGCAGCTCTCCTGCTGAGTGGCCTGACCACATTTACCACGCAGCTCTGGTTGCTCGCAGGGAGAGGATGAGCAATAGTCAAAACAGTAAGACACACCACAACAGCCAATTTCAATGTTTTTATGTTGAATACTGCTTAGAAAACTCTATTTTTTTGCAGTAAAATTATGGCAGTCCAAGTTCCTAGTGAGCGGGTTCAGGCCCCTTTCATGCACTTTTTATTATTTTCTGAATCCAACCCAAAACTCATTCAGGTCAGATTCCCCATTGGTTTTTCTCCCCTATCCTGTTCAAAAGGCTCTGCTGCACACTTCCCATAGGACTTTTCTGCTAGACAACACGTTTATTGTTAGAATTGTAAAAGCTACTTTGCTGATAAAGATCTCATCCCTCCTCCCTCTGAAAAGTTCTGCCAAGCTCCAGCAGAAATAAGAGCATAGAGGCTGCTGCTGTTTCACTGCTGGCTGCCCCATCCCCCAGTGCAGGGTTGTCGGGGAGGTTTGGGGTGATTGCTTCATGACTCAGGAGGGTTCTTCAGCCTGACATACCCACATGCCACTGCCATGTGCGGGGACTTGCTCTAGCAGGTCTCTCTCCCAGCCACCTCTGGCTACACAAGATCACCAACCTGTTCCTTCCAACTCGTGGGAAATAACTGGGTTTTCTGCAGGACTGACATCTCACTCCACTTTCCATGATCAAGGCTGAGCTGGGCATTGTCAGGCTCTGCAGGCTGGCGTACCCATGGACCTCAGTGTATCTTCTGCGCTTGGTCAGCAGACACAGCTCGCAGCAGAGAGTGCGCTCTGTAGGGAAATAGGGACACTTACTAAAGTGGTTTTGATTTGGTAGCAGCCAGCAGATTGGAGAAGTCTTTATCCATAAGATTACAACAGAATTAAAGCAAGTTGCTTTTGGGACAAGACTTGAGTGACCTCTATCTCAGTGACTAATGAATAGCCAAGAACCATAGTTATTACACTCATTAATTTATTAATAGCCAAGTACCAGTCATGAAATAAAGATACTTGCCTTTCTGAGATTTTTGTCTGAACATTTTAACACTACATGAATAATTTGCACTTCTGAGCAGCCCAAATTGTACGTTAGTCTGAGTCTAGTTTATGGCATGCTGCACTTTTTCCGAAGTGCAGTTCAATTCCAGTTTTTCAGCCCTAATAGACATTTATGATTGCAGAAGTGAAGTTGAAAAATAAACCAGGGACTGCAGAACGCTCTTTACCCTGGAAGTTTAGTGACTTGTGGAGGCCAGACAGATTTATGTATTTCCTCTTGTAGAGGTCACATATTTTTAGCTCACAGACAGTTTTGTGAGATGCAGAAGAATCCAAATCACTCTAAGACAAAAGTAATGGGAGACTTTGTAAGGTTGATTCTGATAGCTATGTCTCTTGCTCCATATTTTTTTTTAATTATTCTAAGAATAGTACATCACTGGATGCACAGGGCTGGGACAGATGGCTGTCAGAGGCTCTCCAGGGGTCTGCAGTGGTGGAGTACACTTGACGCTAGGGTATGGGGGTAGAGAAACCCACTGAGGAACATGTAAAAGAGACCCAGCGTGTCCCCAGGGCCAAGGAGAAGGTACCTGCTGGGGGACCCCAAGGGGGACATTTGCGTTGGAGAGGAGGGAGATGGGGTGCTGTAAAGGTGTGAGGAGCAGGAGGCAAAGATGCTTTGGCTTTGAGTTGTACAGCCAAGACCCCAGATGCTAATGCAGGAAGGGTGTTGTGTGACAGCGTGAGCGAAGCCGTTGGGAAACCTGGAAAAAGGGAATGGAGGTGACAGCCATGCAGGAGACACGTGTACATTCATGTGTATGTGGTACATTTGAATATCACAGGGGAAATGCGAAACAAGACCAGGACTTGTAACCCACATGGCAGGGATGGGCAGGGATGTCCACTCCTCACTTTCTGCTCTGTCTGAGTTTGCTTGGGAAAGCCCAGAAGTCACTGAGGCTGCTGGAGAACCCATTTCTAAGCACGAAGGTCTGCTTAGTGGTGCACTAGTGGTGTCTACACACAGTCTGTACTGCAAAGCGATGAACCTCAAGAAGGTCACGTCCTATGATGCATCGTCCATGTTGGCCATTCTGCTGATACTGCTGCAATGCCTTTTGACCTGAGTGACATCTGGATTGCTCGCTCAGTTGAGGCCTCTAGTGTGCCAGGTGTCTTGGTGAAAAGTCCAGAAAATAATGAAGATTCAGGCCGGAAGCATTTTCAAATAAATTGTAGCTGGCTCTGGCATCTAATTTTGCCCTTAGGTTGCCCTGTAGTGGTCAGATATTCACAGCATGGGCTTCTCCCTCTCTTCGTAACCTGCCAGGCACTGCGTACCCACACTCCGAGTGTGTGGTTACGGCGGATTTGGATGAGCCTTTGGGTCGCTCTGATTTCCCTTGGGAGCTGCAGTGATCCCTCGCAAGTGCCAGGCAATGCTGTCAGCATCTTTCCCACCCCACAGGACAGAGGGTGACAGGGCACGAGGGGACAGTGCGCTCAGCGGGGTGCTCATCCCGCACCCCAGCGGGCCCATCCTGGCATGGAGGGTCCCCAGGCAAAGGGGCACGTGAGGCTGGATGGCGGCGTGCGGGGACCCAAAGCACCTCCCTGCCCCTTCGTGGCTCCGCTTGCAGGACACGTGCCCGTAGCATCCTCCGCCATCCCGGAGCTGCGTTATTTCCTTCCACTGCTGTAGCCCGAGGGAGATCAGCTGAGTGTTACAAAGGGAAAAATGAGAAGAAAAGAAAATCTCTCAGCTGTTCCCCTGCTGCGCGGGAGCACGGGAACAGCTGCGAGTGGATTTAGCTCCTACCTTCTGGAAAAAGACTTACTGGGAAATGATAAACATTCCCCAGCACTTTAAAAGCCGTCACGAGGCTGTTAGGGGGGAAGACAGTGCTGCAGACTTCAAGCTTTGCTTTTATAATCTGATTATCTGCAGGATTTCTCTAGCAAAGTCAACACAAGCACAGTACCTGTTCTGCGTCAGCCACCCACACACACCTGGTCTTGGGAGGGACACTTGTCTGTGGGTGACCTGCAGGTCGGGAGGTCATCTAAGATCCTAATTCCTGGCAGTGGGGAAACAACTGGTTTGACTTTTCTAACAAAAACCCTACATTTTTTTGCACTGTTTCCCCCAGACTCACCTGCAATTTTCTGAAGCCTCTGAGTTCTCCATCAAACTGGGAAGTGAAACTTCGCTCCCACCAGCCCCCCACCCCATTTTCTCCCTTTTAATAGCAACATGAGGGGCTGGAATGAGAAGGGAAAATGTCTGAACAAACATTTGTTTGTTTTTAAAATAAACTCCAATTAATAAACAAGAGAGAGGACTGCAGTGCTGCCACTGCCCCTTCCCCTGTTCCTACCAGCTCTGTGGAAGGGACCCCTCTTACCTAAATACCCAAGATCTGCTAATCCAGTAAATCCACTTGCACAACTGGGGTGAAGGCAGTTTGCTGCCCGTCGGCGGTCAGTTAGTGGGTCATGCTGGTGTCCCTGCCTGGAAGCTGTGCCGCACATCTCCGGCGCTTCCTGCATCAAGCACAGGAGCATCGTGGTGTGACACAGAGCCTGTATCCCCGTTTCCACACCTTTCTTGTTCCTCCGCTTCTCCGGGGAGGTGAATGTGCTGGGATCTCTGGCTTGCAGCTGATGCAGGGATCTACGTCCTGCAAAAGCCCAGGGGCAGCAGCGTGGCCAAAGGGGGGTTTAGAGAAGGGAGAGGAGAGAGAGGTGTGAGTGGGTCTGGGGGTGTCCCGGAGCACAACCCACTCCCAGCATAAAGGGAAGCTCCCCGAAGGCTCCTCGCTGTAGGCCTCTCCTGCGAGTTTGGAGAATCACCTGCAGTCTGTGCCGGGATGTCAGAGGCCTGAGGTTAGGCAGGTACGGCCCTGATGTGGAACCTTTTCCAGTCCTGGGCGTTTGGCAGCTGGCTTTAACTGCAGAAACTAGCAACTTCTGCTTTCCCAATTTTTATTGCAAAGCCCTTTGCAGGATTGCACAACTTGACCTCACGTCTCAGTTATCTGGCAGTATTGCTGCATGAAGTGCAAATATATAAATGAGGATTTGATGAGGGTTTCCTTTCGTCCCTCTTCCTCTTCCCCCTTTGTTTTCAACTCTGTTGCTTGCTTTAGGTAAACTTGTTTGCCTGTCTTTGCTAGTGATGGGACATAGTGTCCTTTAACCAGCAGATACAATGACAACCCATCCTCCCCAGGCTAGCATGATCATTTGCTGTGAATGGGGCTGAATTTAATTTTACTTTGGTGCCTAATTAAAGGCTTTTTGTAAGCTGCTTCACCCCTGCAGTCTGTGAGCTCTCCCGACGCGGTCAGTGTCCAAGTACATCCAGCAAATCCAGTTCCACAGGTGATATAAATCTCGGCACGTGCGGGATGCCAGCACAGGAACAATTTCTTGTGCCTTGGCCCTTCCAGCTGAGATTACCTCAACTGCAAATATATGAAGGATATAAACACGGGGAGGCAGCCAACGGTGCTCTCAGCTCCAGAATGGCTGTGCCAAGAAGGGCTGGGTAATAGCCTCCTGCAGCATCTTCCCTGAGCACCAAAGCTGAGGCCACTAACATGCAGCAACGGTGAGGAGATGCGGGAATATATTTATTAAAAGAAATTATGTTCTAGGCTGTGCTCATTAAATATCCAGTCTTTCAAATATAGACACGCACTGGCAGGATCACCAGAAGTGATGTGGGATGCAACGGAAGTTGAAGGAAACTGTCCCCAGAAACTAAACATCCCAAGCATAAGACTTTGAGCAAATTTCAGTGAAAGTAGAGAAAAATGCAATGCAAGTATTACGAGACACATATACTTAAAGAAAAAAAAAATACTATTTAAAATTTTGCATTCTGAGAGTCAAAGAAACACTAGCAGGGAGCCAGCCTATTAGTGATGAACCTTATTGTTCTTCAGAGACTAAAGACCTTTGCACAGCTGTAGGTGGGAAGCTCAGCTTGTGCAGTAGCTCAGCCTTAGAGAAACAGAGAGCACAACCTTCTCTAGTGGTCTGCTTCCTGGGGCACAGCTCCACGCGTGCACACGTGGCAAGCAGCTTCGCCAGCGTTGCTACCTCACGGTCAAGCTGTGGTTAAACCAGATAAGGCTGTTATCGCTGAAAAGTTTATTGCTTCTAAAAATGTGTTGCTGAGGATCACTTCCCATGGTCTGTGACACCTTTTCTACCCTAATTTGGGTAAGTGGCTGACTTATGCTGTGGAGCCTCACCAAGGCTAATAAAGGTCTATTCAGCAGAAGGACAAGTCGATCAACACTGGGGTGCTCCTTTAGCACGGATGGGAAAAGATAATGTGTTTGAATTGGCAGTTTATGTTCAAACGTTTCCCAATAACCCCCAGTGTGTTTCCTAAAAAGATTAATTTATCTTCCTTCCAAGTAGAGAAGTGTAACCATTTGGGGATAGAAAACAAGTTTCTAAGAACATAAATCAACTTATAATGGCTATCTGTAGGCTTATTTAACGTGAAGTGGGAATAAGTGTCTGGGGATGTGGAGGGATGCCTGCATGACTTGTTCTTTGCAAAAAATTTGTGCAAATACTGTGATTGTGATAAATATGATCTTTTTTTGTGTGTCTTCTATATAGAAAAGTCCACATCTGCTAGATGCCGGTAGGGAGACCTAGCTCATCCCTCTGCCAGTGTCCAGCTCCCATCTTAAATTTCCTCTTCCTACTGCCCAGAAACTCCAGTGTTAACTGCTGCATTGACATTTTGCTGACAGTTTTTGGACAGATCTTCTCTGCTCTGCCTCTATCCCACTCCTTTATGCAGAGAAAGTTTCTACCAGGCTTCTCAGTGACAAATATCTGGCCGTGTCTCATGGCCTCATTTTGCTTGAGCTGTTTGCCACATGCAACACAGTGGGTTACCGTCTCCTCTTTGGCACTGGACTGACTCACTATTGATTTTTGTGGATTTATCCTCCCTTTCTGATTTGGGGAAGATTCATCACAGTGCTGTAAATGTCTTAGAAAAAGGATATAAATAAATTTCTCCTTTGCACAAATATCAAGCAATCCTTTCCATTGTAGCCTCCTGTCTCCTTAACTTCCAAAAGTAATGACACATAGCTTTAGTCTCTCCAACTCTTTCTACTCTGTGTGTGTCTTTTTGCAAGTGCAGAAAAAATATTGCAGGAAAGGCAGAAACCAGGATAGTAAAAACCATGGAAATCAACAAGTTGAGCCAGGGAATGTGCTGTGTCATAGTGGTGAGTTGGTTGTAGATAAGCTGTCTGAAAATCACGGTCTTTCTGGTGGGTATTTTTCCTGGGAAAACAAAAAGCAGCAAAATTTTATTTTGCTCCAAACTGGTCCAAAAGCAAGACCTTTCAAAATTTTCCATAAACTTCCTGTATCCTGCAAGAAGCCTATAAAATGTCAGGTCCCCAGCAAGGTTTGGGGGTTTTTTTCTGTATTTATTACAAGACCAGACATCTTCCTTCCTCCCCTTCATTCAGTTTGTATCTGCAAACTCTTTCTCAGTTTAGAAATACACAAAAATTGCAGACCCAGCCTACTCTCAGGGCCACCTTTGAGACCTAGGGGGTGGAAGACCAGGAATGACTTTCTATTTCTGACAAAAAGGATGGAGACTGGAATCCAATCCCAAGCTGAGATATTGGAATTAATTGTTTGGATATTGTTTGAGAGAACTTTTTTATTTGAGGTGGAATTAAAATTTGTTGATGCATCCAGTGCATTTTAGTGCAATCAAGGGGCTTAGAGACAGCCAAAGTGAGGCTTTTATTTCAACTGGAAATGGTTTCTGCCCAAAGAAATAGTGAGAAAATGTTTCTGTAAGGAGACAAAGAGGTTTTCCAGGCAGAAAGTACAAAAAGCTGTTTATATGGGCTTCAGTGTTTGATCACAAAGCCCAGGGCAAGGCTGGAGAGAGCTAGTGACAAAGCATTCTTGCTTGAGGAAAACCAGCAAGAGGGAGCGAACTACAGAAGAGATCAGGCGAGACAAGTTTGACCAGCTTTAACTCCCCTAAGATGACCCCCTCTTTGTAAAAAGCCTTTCTACCATAAAGGTAACACTTTGCAATGCCGGCATTGCAGCTAATCTCAGAACTCCACCAGCCAAACAATAAATGAGATGAGGAGTGAATCTTCTCAAAATCAAAAAACTTTCTCCAAATGTAATTTTGAGAAATATTATTTATTTCTATACACATATTTGTATATTAAAAAAGGAGAGAGAAGCAAACGAGTCCAGGAAATTTCCCAGTGACTTGCTATCGATTTTATGCAGAAAGAGCTCAGATCCCACAGCAATGGACAACGTACAAACAACCCATAACAAATCTGGAAGCTTCTTCTAGAGCTGAAAACCCTGAGCCAAGAACAGCCTCTGGCTCCCACATGGTTTTGGGCTGTGTGACTTGCATTGTTTAAAGAAAAATGTGCCTGCCTTAGACCAGCACCCTAAATTAAAGACGAGGTGAATCTCTGCTTCTCAAGGACCTCTAACCTGGGTGAGGGACAGATGGCCATGTGGCCCAGTAGCTGTTTTGTGTCCTTGAGGTGAGCCTGGAGACTTTGGAGAGGACAGCAGATGGGAGTCAGCATTGGTGGCAGACCACATACATAGTGCCTTTGGAGCAATTTGTCCCACTATGAGACAGCATGGTTGACAGCGTACAAAAGCTGAATGTAGGGATCAAGATGGCCACATGGGTCACAGATGGTGGAACAACATGTCCCTTAAAAACAGAGGTGTAAGGAGGTGTTGCTGTGGGCACCAGCTGCTTCTGCAGAAGAGGCAAGGTCAAGAAATACTGTGGGACTTCTACTACTCCAAAATGGACTGGAGACCTCCCAGAGGAGGAGGTGGGTGACCAGGTAGGCCAGTACCCATTCTTGACTGAGACAGCTGGTGGTATTGGTGGTCTTTGGTGAGTATCATGACAAGACTGTGTGCAGTTCTTAAGCGCTTTGCAAAAGAAGGTAAGGGAACCAGCTGACAAGGCTGGGGGACAAAATCGGTGGCTCAGTACTTCTAAAGTCAGGTTCATTTAGGAACATTGTGAAGACCATTGTTAGTTACACGAGCTTCATTTTTTGGTTAGTCTTCAGCCTGGTCCTCAGTTACTATGAAGGGGTACAAAATGCTAGCAGTGGCTAACATGTAAGTGTACTGATGCTGTTAATTTCTGTACAAGCTAATGAGCAAAGAAACAGTCATGGTGTCTCTCCTCTTCTTGACATATTTTTCTCCCCCTGATTCTGCATGTGCTAGAGTTTTGTCAAACTCACTTGTCAAGGCTCATTAGGTTTCCGGATATGAGGTCAAAGTGGAAAGTATTTCCTAAAAAATATCAAGATTTTTTTGTTGAAGGAATAAGATGGGTGGTTTTGGGTTTTGGGGTTTTTTTTTAGTTTATATCAAGTTTTATATGTGTGGAAATAAACATTTTTGGGGATCCCACTAAAGCCAGTTGTAGCCCTGATCAAATGGAGTTCTTTCATATGAGTTTATCACGGTCAACTATACAAACAGTGCCAGTCTGGATGGATTAGAGATACTCAACTCTCCACCATTTTGAAGGTAGGAGATTACATCTGACACCCAGAATGAGACTCTTCCGTAGCACCCTGAGCAGCACATTCCCACAGGGTCTGAAGCTCAGCTACAGTGACACTGACTAGCAGTGAACTCCAAGGAGGCATCTGCATTTTGGTGATCCAGTGGTTCCAGCAGTTCAGTTGGCTGTCACAAAACTCAGATCCAGAGACACTACTGAGCACCTCACTAGAGTGTTCTCCAGACTTTATCTGAATGATGCAGAAAATCAAGAAAACAGTGATATATGGTCAGGTAGGTTTCCCACCCATCTCTTCATCCTTTCTCGCCTTCTTTGTGGAGAATGATTCAGAGGGTGAGGAGCCAATGCAAATGACTGATGCTGTGCCTCACCTGCTGCATCCTGGATTAGGGAGATTGGCTTGGCTTTTGTCACCTCTTATGGAGTCCTTGTGGGCAAATTCAAGATTGCATGAGCAATTCATAGACTATTCTAAATTATTTGGAGCTCAGCGTGGTGATGGTCATACTGTAAACTTGGGATCTAAAATTAGTTTCACAGTAGCACCTTTCTGCCACTCCAAGGAGAGGGACACCTGGAGCTTGTGTGAGGCGTTGGGGGTTTGGTCAGGATGAGCCAGAAAGTCCTTTCTTCTCAGGAGGAGTAATTCTGACAGTTCTCAGAGGAGGAAGTGGACATTTTGAGGGCAGCTGCTAATCTCCAGGCGTTTGTGTGAAAGGGCAGTGAGGGTCCTTGCTGGGATTTAGGAGAGCCTGGGAGCGGAAGCTGGGAAGTGTGGGTGGGTGTGATGTCCCCCGTGGCTTGTCCGGGCTGAAGAAAACCATCTGTCAGACCAAGTGCTCACTGATGGCCTGCTGGGCAGTTAAAAGATACAGCGGACAGCACGTATGTGAACACCCATCCTCCAGCTTTCCCGTGCATCCTGGTATCAATGGCTTTTTCAGGATCCCATAGCTTTCCTCAAGCTTTACTCTTATCCCTGGAGACTGGGGGGTTTTGCTTTGTGTCAGGGACCAAAGTCTGAGTTGGAGAGACACAAAGGCAGATTTTCTGCTGAGGGGAAACTGCTGTGGCCTGTCTCCAAGCAGTGGTAGCACCTCAGAAGGAGATGATTGAAGCTGGAAGTCCAGTCAGAGCCATAGTCCTCATATAGTTTGTATCTGCTTAGCCTAAGTTTGGAGAGATGAATTAGGAAGGTTTAGCGATCCTTTATTCAAGCTTAGGGGATGGTAACTCATCTACCACTTACCACATGCCTGTGCTCCCTTTTCAACATGTGTGACCTAGGTGAGATGTCCCTTCCAGAGTTAGATCACATCTCAGGAACCCACTGGACATGCATGTCATGGCCTGCAAAATGTATTCTTGTATCACAGGGAGAAGTCCAGGGGCCACCAGGTTGGGATCATCTGCTTTGACCTCTAGAATAGGCCTAGGGCTTTTAAAAAAATAGTTCTTATTGGCTCTGACAAGGATGAGTGAATCCAGCACCTCTCCAGTGAGCACTGTCAGGGCATGAGGTGTGACTGCAAGACTAAATTTATCCAGCCCCAGCTTCCAGCCTCTGAGTCTTATCAGGTCTTCATTCATGAGCCCAAAACACCTCCAAATGTGACCTGGGGAGAGGATCACAGCCCTCATCCTTTGGGGGGGGAAGAGTGGCTGCTGTTACCACATCTCATGGGGCCAAGGAGCAACCCCAATGGAGCAATGGAATGACTTGGCAAGGAAAATAAACTCCTCTAATGCTGCGCACCCAGTAAACTCTGTGCAGCCCATATTTTTCCCAGGCATTTGTATCTCTGACCATTTCTATCTCCACCTTTTCGCTGGGCTGAGCTGAATAGTGTATGTTTTATACCCCGAGTCTTGTTTCCAGAACACTTTTTAACCCTCTTTTTTACATCCTTCTCGATGAGCAGGCATAGAAAAACCTAAGACAAGATGACCTTGGGGATCATCTTAGAAATATGGTGTACAGGAGCAGCAGCACTTTCCTTTATCTGCCAGGTATTGTCCCATCCTGTAAATCGACAGACACCATCAGCCCCTGCACGGTGTGTACAGGTCAGCATGAGATGCCCATTTTCCTTGGCAATGCTTGGCTGAAGTCCTCAGGGTGGGCTTTGCCAACACCACTGAGGTGCCGTTGTTTCAGATGCTTCAGTCTTGCCAGGCAAGACTTGTTTTGCCAGGCTGCTTTTCCCAGAGGTGCTATGGCAAAATTATGTTTTGCTTCTGAAAAACCAGAGCACGTTAATCTAAATGGTTCAGTGCACAACCTTGCAGCTGTCCTGCTATGTGCACGGGTACCATCACATGGGCTCCATCAGGTCTGAAGCAGGAAGGCTGAGGGATGGATTATTTACCCTATAATCTCTTATAGCTCCGTGCTGCATACCAATACAACACACTCATGCTAATGCACAGGGAAGGGAGCATCCAGCTCACATCTCAGGCTCAAACCAACTGTTGGTAGCCAAAGTGAAGGCAGCCCTATGTCCATACGTGATCCTGGGTGTGTCACTGAAAGGTCTCCCTTGACCTCAGGTTTGGATTTAACCCATGGTTGTAAGAGGCAGGTGAAGAAGCTTCTTCCCCAAGCAGAGCATTCCAGCCAGCTCATGGGGGGCAGAGGGCTCTGCTCCCCAGGGCTCTCCCCTTGCGTCAAACCTCTGCCCAAGTGTTCAATGAGTTTCAGCTGTGCTGCAGGGGAGGGATGGAGATGATGAGTGCCTGTTGGATAGATACCCAAATAACTCTCATATGAGAAGGGTGCCATTGAATTTAAACCAGTTGTGGCGGTGGGAAACCAGAGGTGACTCACTAGAGGAGGTGGGTCAGAGGTGGAGAGGGAAGAGCTAAAGGTCCAAGGCCTGGCAGGACATGCACCCCACTGCCAGAACTGCAGCCCGCTCTCAGCCATGTGATGACTCCTCCGCAGGGTGGTACAGCTGCATGCTCTGCTGGGCCGGGGAGAAACACAGAAAGATCAGCTGTAATTATTACAAATTGCACAATGGAATAAGCTGATCATGTAGTTTGTCTCTATGTCATAGTTGGCATGTGAAGCAAATCCATGCATTTCTAATGATTATGGGCCAGAAATGTAGCTATTATAAATCCTCTTATCTATCCCAGAAGGCCCGTAAGAAAACCTTTTCTTTTTATCTTGGAAGTGCTGAAATACATATGAAATGTTACTTGCCCTATTCACCCATAAATATGGCTCTTGCCTATCACCGTACTTTCATTCAAGACGTTATTTCATCCCCTTGGCATGTCATTAACCACACCGTCCCTTCCTTATCAGCCCACTCCTAGCTGGGCGAAGTGCCCGTGTGCTGCTTGTCCCCCTTTGTTTTCCGATCCATTTGGGCTGGGTGCATGAGCCCAGTTTTGGGTTGGGTGCCTGACCCTCTCTGTGAGGTGAGACGCAGGGCGTAGTGCTTGCAGCCTCCAGAGTCTTTGCTCCACTGGAAAAGTTTACCTGGGACCTAAGCCAGGGTAAACTTTTACTTGGTGTAAGCACCAGGGTCAGGAGCATCCTCCTTTCTCTCAGAGGGGTCCTTGGACCAGACCTGTAGCTGGCATCAAGAAGACATTCACAGCACTTACTAAATAGGGAATATGTTACTCCCTGTGGCTTCTCTCCTAGCGTCCCTTTACTGCCTGAGGCATCTGCTTTTCTGGTAGACATTAAAATGCATTTATTCTGCAATAATCAGAAAAGTGACAGTCTCTCCTCGAACTCATCCAGCAGCTCCTGACTAATAAGTCCTGCATTACTCTTAACTCTCACCAGCACTAGGATCCCACTGATGGTGGAAAACAAATGACGTGTGAAGCAGCCATAGAAAATAAGGAAGGGGAAAAGGTTTTCCCACCTGAAGAACACACTGGGACTGGGTCACTCTGTCCTGCCGTCCCAGGAGGTGCTTGGAGAAAGTCATGCAAGACCAGACTGCTGAGTCCTACAAAGATTTCACAATAGCTTTTTGGTTTCAAATGCACGGATGTGCGCTTGCATGTGAGCAGCTTTACCAGGAATGTCTCATTCTTTCAGATGGTGTTAAAGCTGTACCTTCAACTACCTTCATATATATATATATATATCAGCAGAGGTGGGAAGCACAAAGGCATATCTTGCAATTAACTTTTTGCTGCAAGCTACCAAGACGGCATGCTCTTAATGATCCTAGGAACAACCTAGAGAGGGGAATTTCTTTCCCCGTGATGCCCTGACACATGCAGCTGGGGTATTTGCTGGTCTGGCACAGCATCAGTGCTAGCTCACAGCAGGTACAAAGTGCTAATTTTAATGGATAAAAACCAGGACAGTAAATACTATTGCCTTCCTCGGTTACTGCTCTGTTTTAGACACTGTTGCTGGGCACTACATCTAGCTCTAAGCAAATATTATTTCCGTGGTGCAGTATAAATTGAAATTTTTACTTACAGTGAGAACAGGCAGGAGCATATGGTGCATCCCCACATGCTGCAGTCAGCTCAGGGATGGTCTGAGCTGAGGGTGATTTCTGCATATTCGGGAACCCCCAACCGGCTTGTCTCCTGTGTACTCATCTTGCTGCCCCACATGAAGCCACAGATCCTTTGTATCCTTCCTATGGAACCTTTTCCAATCTTGTTATAAGTGTGTAAAATGGAAATGTTCTTCAGTTCCCTCATAAAAAGGAGACACTTCATTGGTCTGTGATATGAGATACTTAAGTCTGATTAAACTTTGAGAGGAGACAGTGGTGACACTACTTAGTGGTAAGCCACATTTTCTTGGATGCCTTGATGTTAAATCTGCTTCTGATACAGAAGGTCACATCTTGAAACTACACTAAATGCCTCCCTTTTACCAAAAATTTTTGTATGCTGCAGTGAAGACTCATGGAATATAGTTCCCTTACCTCAGGTCCTCACTGCATCCTGATCTGTATCTTCAAGGATATCTAGCCTCTATCTCCCGGGTGCTTCACTGCCTGAAATTTCTACTTTCTGAGAAGGGAGATGGCTTTGGAGATGGAGCATTGCTTATAGACAAGAACAGAGCATTTATAATATAACCACTCATCTATATGCTCAAACCAAAGCTAAATGTCCACAAGACATGTTGACAACATTTCTATAGTTGCTGCCTTCAATGTCTGATGAATAATGTTGTTTCTTTCATTTTCACCAAATAGTAAGAATTTTCCACTGAGGAGCTTTCTATGGGGGAGGTTCAAACTGCAGCAAGTTAATGGTGTTGTCAACAGGGTGGCAAGGCAGCTATCAGGCAGCTGCTTGGGGATGAGAGACGAGGAGGAGTGAAATGATGAGGGGCATGCAAGACCTTTGCCTGCAGATAGTGTGGCTCCCTGCCTGTCATTTACCCTTGCACTGGACACCATCAGCTTTAGCCTATTAAAGCCACTGTGGCCAAGGAATGGTACAGCAGGTGAAACCCAGTGTGGTCCAGAACAGACACAGCAGTGGAAAGCCAGGGAGACAGCAGAAGTTGGTGGAGCCTTCACCCAGCATGTCCCGGCGGCAACACTTGCTCTTCCTCACCATCATTGCTGTTGCCATCTCCTCTCCTCCACATCCATGTATCCCCCTTCACTCCTCTCCCCTCTCTATTCTGTCTCATTAAACTGGTTTTCCTAAGACAATGCAGGGATTAATTCTTATTCATAGTCATATTTCCCCACCACAGGATTATAAACAAACCTCCAAGCCGATGTGAATGTTCGCTCTTTGCCCCCCACACAGTTGCTTTGTGTAGTTTCTGTCAAAACAGTGCTGAATAGCTGCAAACTATTCACCGACTCGTCACTTGAGAGGCTGTTGTTGTCAGCAGGTTCTCCATAACCACCTCATCCATCCTCCTGCTCCACGTGGTGGCCTGGGTGTGTGACAGATTTGCAATCCACACTGCATTTTTAATAAGCCTGGCATCCCTTTTTGGATGTCAAACGCATCATTCTGAAAGTCAATCTCAGCCTCTGACCTCTCTGAGCTTCCCTCTTATATTTAATCTGGAAATACTACTCTGAAAGACGAATATGATCTCCTGCTTTATGCACCAGCAGCTCCTCCTTCGCTTGCCAGCAGCTGGGTGGCATCTCGTCCTTGCCAGCACCGAGTCCTCTGGGCTGCATCGCTCACACTCATGGCCAGCTCCCTGCCAAATATCCCAGATATGCACGGTGCAGAGCCTGCAGGAAGGCAGTTGGGTTTTTTTTGCTTGTGGGTGGAAAATTGAGACATGGAGAGATGGAAGCATGTGAGCAGGAGGAGATGAAACCTGGTCTGCAGGCTGACCACTGGGCTCTGCCGTGGTGAGCAAAACATGTTGACATGATGCATGATGCACACGATGCTCTTTTGCCATTGCTGCTGAGAAAGCTCTGCCGATGGTATTTTTGTCCACCTTGATAGGCCAGATGAAATCACATCTTTTGGTGAGTATCTGCCTGGCTTCATTTGCTGCATGAGGTCAAGCTGTCTTTGCCGTTTACTGTAATGAAGCAAAATAAAGCAAAAAATGCACTTGGTATTTGAAATATGATGATTTACAGCAAGGAAGGGTTACAGTCTGTGTTGTCAAAGCTGCTCTGAGTTCCCTAGAACAACGTTCATCTTCCAGCCTGGCACCATGAAACCTGCTTCCATCACGTACTCAAACCTCCATCCAGATCTCTCCAACATGTCCCTCCTTTTCTACTTTAAAATCGCATGGACACTTCTGACACGGCGTTACTCCAAGAGACTTGAAAGTGATGAGAGAAAAGGCTTGATTTCATCTCATCTTCAGTTACACCTCACAATGGCAATTGCAGACTAGTTTTCACTGTATCTGGCTGCAGTCCTTAAGAGTTGCAAAGCTCCATTCATGTAGCATCTGTCCAGTGCCCTGCATTGATTTATCTCACAGTAGATGGCAAGGCCCGTCTGATCTCACCCATGACATCTGACAGCTGTGTGTCTGGTCCATCTGGTGTTCATCCTATGCTGTCTCCAGACTCATCTCACCTGTTTTAGGTGACTCTCTGAGATGGGACAGGTCACCAGCTAGAGGTGCCTGTTTCTAGAGCCTACAGGGCAAACTTAGACTCAAGGCAGATAAAATGGAGGAGAAAGGGATACTTCTTGGGCAAACTTGCCCAAAATGTGGAAGAAGGGTCCTATGGGGACAGTGACTTCCATTGCCACCTCCACAGTTCTACGGTGATCCACCAGTCCCACCTTCCCCTCATTCTAGAAAATGTGATAACAAAGCTATTTCCACCCCATCGATATGTGTACTGCTCAGCACCAGAGGCCATCGGGTTACACCATTACTAATATAAACCTATTTACGGGAAATACTGGGTTGCTTCTCTTAACTAAACTTTGGGAGACGGCAAGTCAGAAGTTTAGTTGTGAACAGATTTTTTCCTCTGAATGCTGAAGATGTTCTCTTTCCAAGGGGCAAAGTCTCAAAAGAAAAAGCAATCATGCCTTTTGCTTTGTTCTGCATTTAGCATCTATGGGATTTTGAAATGAATGGAGTTAATTCTAGTAAAACATTATTTCTCTTCATAAATGGACAGAGAAGCTTAATGTCTTCAGCTGGAGCATAAGGCAGGCAACACTGGCTTTTAACGTTGAGATTAAATCTTGGATTTTAATCTCCAGCTAGCTCTACCATTCAAGTGCTGGGTGGGTTTTGTGAGGTTTCACACAACTTCTGAGCTTCACATTCTCAATCTGTATTAGCGGCATCATGGGGAAGTAATTTCTGACACAGGGCTGTGAGGAGGCTTACTTTCATGCTAGGCATGAATTATACAACTGTTTGATGAAAGGTGGTTTTGATGTAATTCATGTTTCTATTTGTTATTAGTAGCATTCAAAATTTTCTGTCTCTTTGACAAACAATTTAATGATTCGCATTTTCTTTCTTTTTTTTTGCTTCCTCTTGGGAAATGCAATATAAAAGGAAGAAGACGAAGAAGAAGAGGAGTTACAGAAGGAGCTGGATTTGCCAGTCTTGGAGAATGAGCCCTTACCAGGTACGTGACATGTGGAGCTTGCTTCCTCTCTATGGTGCAAATTAAAACCTATCTTTTCTAAATTGTCCTGAGCTGGGATGATAATGTGATGACATTCAGATCAAGGCAAATGAAAAAGAGAGATATCAGTGATAACAGACCTCAGATTTGTTGCATGTCTATTATAGTCTGTCCATTGTCTCAGGATTTTATTTCAGTTTGTTAACATAGCGGTTCTGTGCCTACGTAACAACATGACAGGCACTTGCAGCTAATGCAATTAAAAATGTCTTTGACCTTATGCCCTGCAAAAGACTGACCAATGGTACGTACATTATTTGTTTTCTCCTGCAATCCGTACACCACAGAGGCATGTCCTTGCAGCAGGAATGAAGAAGAAATTAGAATCATAGAATCACAGACTGGTTTGGGTTGGAAGGGCCCTTAAAGCCCATCTAGGTCCACCCCCCTGCCATGGGCAGGGACACCCTCCACTAGCCCAGGTTGCCCAAAGCCCCATCCAACCTGGCCTTGAACACTGCCAGGGATGGGGCATCCACAGCTTCTCTGGGCAACCTGTGCCAGTGCCTCACCACCCTCACAGGGAAGAATTTCTTCCTAATATCTGATCCAAATCTCCTCTCCATTACCCCTTGTTCTATCACTCCATGCCCTTGTAAAGAGTTGCTCTCCAGCTTTGCAGTTATAGATTGAAGCGGGGTCAGCATTTACCATGGGCCCACCCAGACAGCAAGCGAGAGATCAGAGCTGGAAAAAGACCCTGGAAAAAGCTGCCTGTACATCTATTTTTAGAATGTTTAAAATTTTCTGAAGCGCAGTTTATTCATGATAATAGAAGACCTTGTGTAAATGCTTGTTACCAGCCGCAGATGCTGAGACTTTGGATGCTGGGACTGGAGAGGGGAAAACATCGCAGCACCGACTGGGCTGGGGCAGGGACATCCCAGCTCCTGCAGTACGGCTGCCCGCGCTGGTCAGGGCTGTGCAGCAGGACAAAGCTGCCAAGGGATGGCATTTGAGCCGATACAGCCATGGAAAAAGTGTAGGGGAAAAAAAAAAGCATAAGAAAAAAGCTTTCCCGTCATCCCCACTCGTGTCAGAGCCGAATCAATCTGGCCTTGACACAGGGGGTTTCGTGTACAACGTCTGTGCCATGTCCTGGAGGCAGCGTTGTAAGAAAACAGCAATGAAATGAAACATTTTTACTGATGTAGCTTTTACCCTTCGTCAGCTAGAATCAGTTGCAAGGTTGCTTTTATTTCTTGTGGCAGAGAAATGAAAGCGAACCTCCCTGCTCCTGCATTTGCGATTCAACAAATCAGGGAGCAGAGACGCTCTGGGTAGCACACAGCTCCGGGACTGGTGTATGAAGAGTCAACTGGAGATCAATACTGAGCTGAAGAGTTGCCCTCTGAATTGTAATTTATCTAAATTCTACTACAGAGAGAACCTGAGCAACTGAGCATTTTTTAAAATGAAAAACCACATATTTTCCTGGCTTAAAAACAAGACAGCACCAAAAGAAATGCAAGTTTGAGAAGAAAATAGTCTTTAAAAAAAAAACCAAAACAATAAAAGGGTTGTTTTTTGTAAATATCTGAACAAAACTCAGTTCAGGACCAGCAAGATGCCAAGAGAAACTAGGAGGAGAGACCAAAGCTCCAGGAATCACTTTGATGTCCAGCTGCCATCCGCATCCATCTGCGGATGACTCTGCAGCACAGAACAGCCTTTGCCCATCCAGACCTCTGCGAGGTTGGACATGATGCTGGTAGGAGATGTGCTGGTGGCTGTGAAGCTGTTTTCTGAGCCCTCCATGCCAAGGAAGAGGGAGATTTCCCCCTTTGCACTTCCTTAAACTTACCTCTAGGTAAGGACTAGCTTGATATCTTCCACTGCTGTGATTGCCCATGACCTGTTACTGGCAAAAAGGGGTTAGCCCTGCCTCCAAGCAGTACCTAAGTATTGCTGTGGACCCTCCTGGTGGAAGTACAGGTCCCAGAAAGCTGTGAAGAAGAGATGGAGGAGTGGAGGAAGGAGCAGCTGGCGTCCCTTGCACCCCCAGGCAGAGCCAGGAGGAGGGGAGTGGGTGTTTCACTGCCTGGGGCAGCAAGCGGAGGGGAAGGTCTGCCACAAACTCCTTGTCTTAGTGCTTTCCAACCTTGCTGGAGGAGGCCTAATGCCTCAGGAGCAAACTGGCTAGAGCAGGCTGTCACACTGTTCCTTCTTCTGCTCTCTGGTGACAGGTCCCTCCTTAGCTCTGGGCCATAGCGTAAGCCCCTGTGGCATAGGGATCCGTGCTAACGGCATTGGCATAAACCCCGTGCGATGCTGAGAGCAAGTTTCGGCAGCCTTCTCACCACTGCTTTGCAATTGCATCTTGACAAGCCCCACCGTTCGGCACTTCTCCCGGCACAGATGCCAGGAGCAATGCCAGCACCGGGTCTCAGTGTCACAGGTATCCAGCGTCCAGGGAAAGATAAACTCCACAGACCAGCCAAAAATCACCCATCCCACCTCCATACACCTTGAAAGCAAAGCCAAAGTAGGAAATCAAGGGAAATGAAGAAAAAAAACACCATTCTGGCTTCTTGCTAAAGAAAATCCACAGGTGGCTGCTCTCTTCTTGCTGCCATGGGGTGGTTACATGCTGTACCACAAGTGAATTGGCCAGGATCCAAGCAAAGCAGAAAGCACATTTCTTAGCAGAAATCAGAGAGTTTGCAGGTAACCAGCAAGTGGATGTAGTGCAGTAATTTAAGATATTAAGGACTCCAACTGGACGTGCTGCTCATCTGCTTCTACACCAGGGTTGGAGAAGGAAGATGCTTAAATCAAGTTACAGTGATAAAAAGATGGAAATGCCAGTGCTGGATGGTAAGCTGCCCAGTAATACATGGGTGTGTGTTCATTTCTGCTGCCTTTCAGGCCAGCCTAAACTGCTGGTGACATTAAAGCAAACATCTGTACCATTGCAAAATGTTGTTTTGTTTTTTTTTTAAATGCCTTCCTTAACCCAGGCCAGACTTCCTTTGATTGCTGCAGGATCAGGCCACGGGTATTTTTAACCAGCGCTGAAGCAACTGCATTGTTGCTCAGCTGCAAAACGAACGTGGTTTTCCTGGTTCAGCAGGTCTGTCCTCTGCTCACGGCTTTCAACTGTTCACAGGACTTCTCCATTAAGCCACAACTTCCTTCTTCAGCTACCGGAGGATGAGATATTTTGTTATCTGCATATTTTTATTCCTTTTCTGAGATAGCAGCTTACAGAAGAAAAGTCTAAACTGGCCATATCCTGGTTCATATCCTTGGCAAAAAAGCTGCTTGAGCTGAAATGGAGCAGCAGGTTAAAAAATGATAAATGGAGTAGGGTCTAAAAAGTATTTTGCTGAAGTAACCCACTGGTGCCAAGCAGAGTTCAACCAGACATAGCTTTGGGTCTTGCAAACCAGAAAATACCTCATGTTTCAGATTTACGTCCCTTCCACCTCCCCCAGGCACGTATGCAGTTTTCTTTGTGCGTGCAAGGGGACAGTGTGACCGATGGTAGAGCCAGCTGTAACCTTGCAACAAGAGCCTGAGGCTGTGGGCAGGAAGATCTGGGTTCTGTTTCCATCCCTTTTACATAGCACCCACATCTTAGGGTCTGCAGGTGTTTCTCTTTGCAATGCCACATGCAAATGGAAAGCTGAAAAATCACAGTGAATGCTGGAAATAAAGGGGGAGAAAGGGCATAGGGTGTATGTGGGTTTTATTACAAGGAACTTCCTCAATGTGGCTTCCTCCAGTAGCAAAAATTGAGGGTGTTTTTATTTCTCAAAACTTCAGCAGCATCACAGAAACCCTTCCAAACTATGGCCCATTTGTTTACGTTGAGATAAAAATAAGAACTTAAAAAAAAAATCCATTCTTGCAGCACAGGATGCAAATATACATCACACACCTTGAATGTAATTAAAAATAACAACCCATGGCACATGTGACTTGATCCAAAATACAAATGCCACGTAACATGTCAGGGCTCAGAAAGCAGATCCCTTCATGTTATTTGCAGGTGAGTTATGTCCTGAATTGGCCACCCTGAGAGCGGGAGCCTGTATTATAGCTCATCTGAAGGTGAACAGAGGCAGGGGTGTCCCTGGCAGCTCCACCAGATGCAAAAGCAAGGGATGTCCCTTGCAAGGTCCCTTCCCCTGCCCTCGGTGGCCAGCATGGAGAAGGTGCACCAGCAGGAGCAAACTGCATTGGGTATTGCTTTTCAAAAAGCAGATGGTTTGCAGTTTCCCTTCGGTGTGTCTGATAAGCAAGCAGATGTTGGGAGATTTATCCGTGTTTCTTGAAGTGGCCAAGTGGAGCTGGGAATCTGGAGGGATTTCTGGTATCTCCTACTTCCAGTCAGGCTAAATATACTTGAGGATGTCCTTTATCTTGATATCTTAACTCTACCTCTTCTAATCCTGATGTGAAAAATAAAACATAGAGATTTCTGGAAATATGAGGTTAAAAAAAAAAAGGTTCTGGTCCTTCTTTTTTCCATCTCTGGAAAGGGAATGTGGTCATTAAGGGGTTTGGCAGTTCAGCCTGGTTATTATTTTATTCCATATAAATCCAGAGCTCTTTCATTGTACTCAGTGAAGCTTTCCTCACCTCCTGCTTTTTTTATAGAAAATGTAAATCACTTCTTTTTTAAATTCTTTTTGGACCACCACAGATCCCTAGCCATCAAAAACATCTTAGTGGAGAATCTAATGCTTTCAGTTGAAATACCAGTATCCATGAAACAGAGTCAGCAAAACTTCTGACCATTTAAAGCTTTTGGTTTTAATCATAAAAGTTGTTTCCCAAGGCAAATTCCAGGGAAGCAATCTCTTGTCAGCATGGCCTTTAGGTAGCACTGAACCTTTGGCAGACCTGCTAGATAGAAATTCTCTTCTGGAAGCTCCTCCAAGGAGATTTCCTCCAGCCTTTTGTACCCCACAGATTTTTCCTTTCCAGAACTAGGTCTGCCCCTGTGCTCAGTGGGGAGATCGGCCCCTTTGCCACTACAGACTTGATCCAGGTATCTACCTGTCACTTTGGATTCTCCAGAAGCTCCAAGCTAACAGAGTTCTTAGAAAAAGACTTTAAAAAAGCAAAAAAATGAGGTTTTCTATTAAAAATATTGCATGCCATGCCATATTTCAGGAAAGTCTGTGTGCAAGGATCCAGCTGAACTTTCCTTCCCTGAGTCTGCTTGTGTAAGGAGGGACGTTCCCGCTCCTGTCCTCCTGGAGAGTGGGACTTTTGGCATATTCCTTACGTCTGTCTGCCTGCTGCGCCCAGCGATGGCCACGTCCCAGCAAACACTCTTTGCTTGTTCTCTTACAGCCCTATTGGTTATCTAGCTACAGACATCTATCTGATATCAGTCTTTTATTTCTTCTCTTACAATCTCCCTTCTTTTAACTCAAGCCCATGAAGTACCATATATCGAGGAGGTAAACGGAAGTTCATATAATGTTAAAATTTCTCAGAACCTTCAGTCTTGAGTCTCTATTGTTTTATTGGGAGATATAGGGCTTGTATGGGGACAGTTAGGGCAGGAGAGCTATGAAAAGACCAAATTTAGGGATTTTTAAATTATCAGCACTTCTGGAAGAGGAATATAATCCTCATGGCTGAAGGGATATGCTTATCTGCTCTTGAAGCCACTGGTTTCAGCCTTACTGGGCGACTGGATACTGAGCTACCTGGACTTCAGATCAAGTGTAGTGATTTTCACATTCCTTTTTTCCATTTGCATCAACACTCTCTGCAGCTAAACTCTTCCCGATGAGTCAGGTTAGTACCTACGCTGGATCTGGCCCTGCTTCTCCAGGTTTATAATACCAGCCTCTAAACCGAGTGCATGTGCGTGCTCTGCAGGGCAGGCATGGAGCATGACCCCAGTCCCAGCTGGGGCTTTACGGTGCTGCTGGAAAGCAAATTACAGGAACAAGGAGCTATTTGCAAGCAGTTCAAGGAATTGGCAGCTGCTCTTAACCAAGTCAGTAGAAAAGAATATCATTATCTTCCAAGCTTTGAGTATTGCTTTTCACGTTTGGTGGCACTGTGTTTACTACTCAGCGCTGGTTTTATTTGTGCAAGGGGAGCTGCAAACAAAGCTCCAGCTATCATCTCCGGGAGTGGGGGAGGCTGGATTTCCTGCAGAGAGGAAGCTGGGCAGGTGGTGAAAACTTTGTGGAAAGATTTGTTTTGCCAGCTGCGGTGCGGTGGGATACATCCCAAACACCCCACACCTATGGCGCCTGCTGCTTGTCATCCACCGAGAATAAACCCCAAACTCTCCCTGGGTTTGTTCGGATTGGGAAGTGCCTCCTTAGTGCCAAAAAGATTAGCAGAGTATTTCCTGCATCCACCCTGGAGAAAGTGAGATGTCAGAGAGCAGCAGCACGGCTCCTCTTAGGGCCAAGAGGAGACAGGGAAAACCACCCAGATGTTACACAGAGCCCAGCAACTACAAAGAGCCAGAGACTGTGTAACACCTGTGATATAAGGACTGAGGAGAGCAGAGAGAGATGAGCTTCTATATTTTCTGCTATATACAGTATAAAAGCTCCCACACTCCTCAGCAGCAAGGCACGCCCTGAGCGTAGGACCAGTTATTTAGCCCAGGCAGGGATGAAGGCTCCTGGTGCTCGGGGGTCAGGGCAGGCAGGACCTCCACATGTAGGGCTGCTGCCCGCAGGGGTTAGCATGGACAGCTTAAACAGGTCTGCAACAAATTTTCATTTTTCCCCCCAACCTTCTGTCCTACTTCAGTGAGGAGGGTGGGAGAGGACAAGACTGATGCCAAGAGGTACCAGCAGGTCATCCAGCAGTGCTGATGGAGGAGTAAATAAAGAAGCAGTGAACTTAGGTGTTTGGTTTTCTAGCTTATGCAGTGAAAATTGTGTTTTTCCTCAACTGCTTGCTGGAGAAAGGGGTCTCCTTGCTAATGGCTGGAACTGCATGAAGCCTCCTGACCCCAGGCCCTGCCTGGAGCAGGGTAAATTATAAGTTTTGTAAAATATGGTCAGGTGTCAGTATCAGATTGGATAAATATGCTTCTGAGGCAGCAGAGTCTTCTCCATGCTAGACTTTGCTGATGTGTTTAAAATAGCTCTTATGCTTCAGCAAAAAACGGTTTCCTGCTCTCGCCGAGGCTCCTCCAATCCGTCTGCTCAGGCTGGCAGAGCCCAACTGCAAGAAGCAACAAGTTGCAGGACCATCTGGCTCCAAAACACCAGGCAAAGCATGGTCCAATGCAAAGGAGCAAGAACAGGAGCAATCTACCAAGGGTGGTCTGTGGTCACCATGGTCCAGCAGAGGCCATGCAAAGTGGCCATCAAACATTTCTACATCTTCTTCTCTGGAGAATAACCCAGGGAGGCAGAAGAGAAGATGACATGTCATCCTGGGTAACTTTAGGGTATTAAAGCTCATGATATAAGTAAGAATGACACTCAGTGCTGTTGTGACTTGCCCCAGGAAGACCAATATCTGCCACGAGACACAGGCCGAGGAGGGACAAGTCATCTCCCTGTGCGTCTCTCCCATACTCAGCACTGGTGCAGGGATAGATTTGGGCCCAGTTGCCTGCAGGGAATACCGAGACGAACAAAATAGGACATTTTTCTGTTGAAAAGTACTCACTGTGGGAAGTCAAATAGATCGTGACTCTGTACTGATTTCTTTAGGAATACTCCTACACCTGGCAGTAAGGTGAATATCCCAGGCCATTGGAAGGGAAGGGCCATGGGTGGGAGCACGATCCAAGGATCAGAAGAACAGCTTGGGAGCCTGGGTTTGGGTTTTGGGCCCTCACAGAACATCTGTATGAACCATGAGGACAGAATAGGAATACATAGAGGACCATGTACTTTTTTGTCCAGGAGTCATCTAAGCTTGGTGTCCTCGAAGCACCAGGGCACATACAGAAGGCAGACAGGAGGTGAAGCTCACCTTACCTGAACATCACCACCTAATTTGTCTCTTGCCGGCCCGTTGTTAATGGAAGGCAATGCCACTTTTGTTGCTCACAGGGATGCAGAGGAAGAAAGACACGCAAGACTGCAAGGGACTCAGATGTTGCAGTAGGAGCACAGGACGTAGCTGACACAAGGAAGCTGAGGGCGTACAATAAATCCAGCCCAGCGGCAATTTATCTGGTGCTTTCTTACATTTCCACTTGGCTTCCTCTCCCGCCCCAGCCCAGCTTCCCACCCTCTCACTGAATATCTGATTTCCTAGCTGGTAATCCTCACCCCATCCGCATCGCCTTTGAATGTGGTCTAGACGGTCTAATTGTATATAATCCCAGAGCTGCAGTGAACACCCCACACTAAGCCCTGCAGTTCTGTGCATGCGGGATTCATTTGCACTCGTCTTTGCTGAGCATTCGGAGCACGTCTCGTTAAGGAGAATGTTGGGGATTAAAAGGTCAGGGTGAAGTGAAGATGAAAGCACATCCTTTGCAGTGTTTGATAAACAACACTGCCTTGTACTGATTTTTGCTTACAAAGCGACAAATGTTGAAGGGAGCAATGTTATCTCAGAGCACCTTGTTGCGTCATTGCTCTGCTAGGATTCTTTGCGTCTCTTGCTCTCCTGCTTACCTTGCACGCTCTCCTCCGCTACCCAGAAGTGGGCATCTGTGCACACTCCATCGTATGCAGAAGGGCGCAGCACTGCCAGAAAGACCTCAAAAGTCTCTCTGCAAGCTCTGCCTGCCTTGTGGAAGAAGCCATTGGGTCCTTCGTGGATGCAATTCAACGTTTCCTTCTCATTATCTGCTGTAGGATCTAGAAATCTTCTAAAATTACAACCTCTTTCCCCTTTTGTCTCCTATTCCTTGCTGACGAGGGCAGTCAGCCTTCAGTAGGGCCCCCCATAAGTTGTGCTGGGACACCCAAGAGCTGAACTCTGAAATGATACCCCAGCCTCCACCAGATTAGTGTCGGACAAGGTGCTGTGTGAGATGCTGGGACAGACTGTTGCACAGTGAAGACCTGGCTGGTGTTTTTGCTTAGCACAGGCTATTTTTAATCAGTCTCAAGGGCTCATCAGCGTGCAAGTTTCAAGTTTTGGAAAGTGTGAAAATGAACTGGATGAAATCAGGAAGGGAACTTATCTGGCTTTGTAGTAAGAGACAGGAGCCAGATGCCTAGAGGTTACTAGGAAAAGGGGTTTTGAATGACAAGTGTTTATCTTTCATTGCTCATAAGCATTCTTCCTCAGGAGAGGATGGTGGGGATGAACAACATGTTTTTCTATGCTTTGAAGCATTAGAAAAAGAGAGATATCTTAGCTACGCCAAACACACTTGCAAGATACGAGAGCCACACGCAGCGAGGAAGCACTGGAGCGAGTGGAGGAGTTTCTTGCAGATCGTGTAGGGGGTCACACTGGCTGGTGACACTCCAAAGCACGTAAAGGTTGAAGGGGAACTTCATGGGAGTCAGGGGGAGAGGGTGGAGAGGGATTGACCTTGCCTCAGGGCTGGGCTCTTTGGGGTGCGACAGGGAAGGTGCTGCAGTCATTCCGTCCAGGTGACGGACCTCCAGGGACCTGACCGTAGCAGGAATGACTCAAACACAGCTCCTCCTGCCGAGAGGACATCCCGGAGGAGATTTGTGAGGCAGACACAGGTGGGAAATAAGAGAACTCTCGGCAGCACTGATCTGTAGCGCAGTGTGAAAGGACAGCCAGGGCATACCCATGCATGAGCCAACTCCTCACACTGACATGCACAGCAATTGAAATATTCCTCTTGAGGACAGGTTTCTTTTTTTTTCCCTTCCCTTCACTGACTTCTTTTTTTTCTTTCCCTTTTTTTCTTTACCACACCTGAAGTGAACACACTCTCCGTTCAGACTCCTGCCCTGACGCAGCAAGTTGGGCTGAGTTTAACAGCAATCAATGTTTTTAAAGTTCTGCAAGATGAAGCGTGAAGGACTTCCAGCCCTGCTTGCAGGCTGACTCCCAGAGGGGTCAGCGGCTGGTGCACAGAGCAATGCGTTTCCTGCCCCATGGCAATGAACGAGAGGCAAATAGAGGAAACAGATGTGGAAAATCCCCCCCAGCCTATCGCTCAAAAGCCTCAAAAAGCAGATTCGGGCTCTTTTTCAGCGTGGTGGTAACGACTGCTTAGTTTTCCTAACGGAAAAGGGCTGCTGATCCTGATAGTGGGGTTATCATGTTGCCACGCAAACAAGAGGAGGAAAACAGATTTCGTTTTGTTGTCTTGCTATTTTTCTGGCTTACCGTCAGTCAGGTAGAACCTTCACAGGGTGCCTCGGTGGGTTTCTCAGATGCGGTCAATGGAGATACTGTTCTCTTGTACCATTGACTGCAGCAGCTCGATGTGATGACTGTTACTTGCCTCCTGGCTCCTTGCAATGACAGGTAAAAGGCTACGAGTTAGGTTCAGCCACCTCAAGTGAGCAGAAACAAGTTTTTATCTCCAACAGGTGAGTGTTCTTTACAGTCAGTTTGCATTGTCAACAGCTCAGATCATACAAGGGAATAAATACACTGCTTACAGATGCAGCGATTGCCTAAAGTCTGGGCACATAAATCCTGAAACACTCATTGAGGTTTCCCCTGAAAATTAAGTTTGATAGGACTAAGCTTTTTTGCTTTTTTGCATGCAAAATTCCTTAAAGACAGGGACTGCACAGCTCTGAGCAGAGGTTTGCTGGTGCTCAGTAATTAGTATCTTACATGTTTTAAC
Organism: Aramus guarauna; assembly: GCA_013400195.1. Classification (NCBI taxonomy): domain Eukaryota; kingdom Metazoa; phylum Chordata; class Aves; order Gruiformes; family Aramidae; genus Aramus; species Aramus guarauna. The sequence continues at coordinate 87,076 of VXBL01006716.1, forward strand.
TGAGGTACATGCTGTTCCTCTTATCCTAGTATGTAATATCTATCTGGGAAAAGGCACCATGGAAATTCCTGCAATTATTCACTATACACTTATATTTAGTCTTGGTTTGTATTGGATCAGGCAGAGAAGTCTGATTAGGTTTTGGGACAGGGTTTACATTCATCAAAATATTTTATCTAGAATAAAACCATGAGGGAATATATACTGATTTTCTGTGTTTGTCATGTTAGAAGGGTGGTGGTGAAGATTACAGCTGCTCCTAAAAGGCTAGCCAGAATCCAAGCTCTGCTGTACAGATACAAACTGGAAGAAGATCTTAAAGATGCCACTGTCTAGTAAAAGGAAAGAGCAGTCACCTCATTTTCCCAATGGCAAAATCAGTCAGAGACATACACAAAATGTAACAGTCCTTCATGCAGTGCCTATGAGAGTGTCTTGTATTTAAGGGAGTATCTATGGGCATAGGACCCAAAACCTGGGCCAGCTCTTTTGCACAGCCAGAGGAGTCACTTTTACATAGCCAGGATCCACTTGGCCAAATCTTTGATTGCAGGAAAGCCTTGATGCATATTGTGAGTCTCTTGGTTAAATATATGCACGTGGTCCCAGAATACCTGTGTAGCCCTTACTTTTTGGGAATTTCCCAAAGAAAACTCTTTTAGTTGCTGTGATCTCCCCCAGACACCTGGAAACCCAGAAGGCTACCAGCACATCACTGGTGCAGCCACCTTCCTCTTCTCTTTGCATTCGCCGTGGACAGAAGTTTCGTAAAGCAAAATGCAAGCACCAGAGCCAATGGAGCTGGGACTGCTGCTGGGCTCAGCCTATCAATCCCATAAATAATTAAAAAATGAAGAAAGCTCTGCTGTAGCTGTCAAAACCAGGGGAAATTTTATCTTTGATTTCACAGGAAACTGGATGGGCCCCTTAATCTTCCTTACTTAGGGAGGGGTAGGGGTAGGAAAATACAGCTTTTGTTAAGGAAAAAAAAAAAGATGCAGATAATATGTAGTGTTTTTGTCAAACTCTTAATTGTTGTTGCCAAGGAAATGTATCCTCTTGGGTCAGGGATAGTGTAATGACAAAATGCAAACAGCTTGATTCATGTTTATAGAAAGACAGAGCCAAATTCATCCCTGGTGCAACTTGGTGGAAACACAGAGATGGATTTGGCTCATTACCTAACTAACAGTTCTGTATTAACATGTTGTCCCAAGCTATTTTACAAGTAACACCTAATTTATTAAAAGAAAAAGTTTAGGAAAGCGTTTTTTCATGATTTATTGCTACTTGCCTGCCAGTTGTTCAAAGAAGGGCTCTACCAGTCTGTTCTTTGCATTTTTATGTGCTAAAACAAATGCTCTAGCTTTGGGATTTCAAATCTGCCTCAGTGAGCTTTTAAATCAACAGCAGTAATCCCTTCACCCTTGATTATCACTTATTTCTATGTCTTTTTACAAGACAACAATTCTAAAGTAATCAGCAATTATTAAACTCCCATTTGCAGTATCGCACTGACTGTGCAATGCTTGTACTACACATTTGCAGTACAAATTACGACTGTAGATCATGGTTACATTTTTAAAGCAAGGGGGTGTAATTAAAGTACTTATAAAGCTCTTCTGTGCATTAAGTGTTTCCTCAGTCCCAGCTCATGCGTGCCCTCATCCTACATAATGAAGATCAATGGGAGCTTTGCCATACGTGTAGGATCACATACGCTGATCCGGGTCGTGATCATGAAATAAACTCCAGGTCTCTGGGTCGGCACAGGGTCCTCTTTGACCTCAGCACAGCCCTAAGCATGATTTGGTCCTTTCTGTGCAATTTCTGTGCCTCAATACCACACTTGTGCTGGGTGTCTGCACCCGATGCCTCTTCCTTTGCTGGGAAAATAGGAGCACTCGTCTTGCAAAGACGAGGAGTTTGGGAATGCTCAGCCACTTGGCTTTCAGATCAGGGCAGGCTCACATCCAACCAAGTTAAAGAAGAGCTCAGATCTCTACGTACCTCTCCTCTGCTTTGGGGATACATGCGACCCTTCATCCCCTAGCAGAGTTTGCAATAGCTTTTTCCAGTAAAGCAAAGATGCTTTTCCAGCAGAACTGGAGAGAAAAGCTGGGCTTCTCCAAAACCAAAATGTATTTTTGGGGGAAATGTATTTTTCAAGTAACTTCTGATGTAAGTCTTACTGAAAAAATGAAAACATTTCAAGGTTTGCAACACAAACCTGAAAATTATCTCATTCTAACCCAACAATTCTGATTGTTTGGGTTTACAAAAAGCCCCAAAGATGCCTGTAGAGGAAACATCCAGTTAGCAGTTACCAGACTGGATTCTTACGACTCATGTTGAATATTGATATGGGAACTGTCAGGGTGGCTAAATCGTTCTCTAACATACCAAAGAGGAAGCAAGCTGAGGAAGAAGTGAGGGAGGGGTGCTAACAATCATGGATAATGGAGAGCTTTTAGCTGTGAAATGAACTTGCAGTGCAGTTAGGAGAGAGCCTGGATGCTATCTTTAGGAGCCAGGAAGCAGGGAAGATTAATCTTAATCTTCCAAAAGGCCCTGCTACCCCAGCAGAAAATTATAGACAGTCAACATTCTTCACTCTAATTGCCACCAAAAATGTCCACAATGTTCCTGTGAAAGTTACAACTGGAAGCAAACCTGAAAAAAACCCCCCATAAAATTAATCAACATGCACAAAAATAAGCTGAAGACTCTGAGAAGTTCAGTGAGAACTTTTACATCTGCTTCATATTTCATGTGGAAGATGCCTGAGTGGTACAGAACCTGATGGCAAGTGAAAATCCTGAAAGATGGGTATGATTCCCCACCAGCTCACTGCAGGGCATCTTGGATTGCAGCATAGTTGATGTTTTATGTAGTTTAAGGAGTTGGAATGTCACCACAATCTTTCTTACGGATGAAAGACATTTATAACTAAAGCTGGGATTTGTTGCTAACCTGTCCTTCACAGATGTCTTCTGTTATTTTTTGCCCATATAACCCTAATGTTGTATATTTTTAACCTGCTTTTTACTGTTATCTGTTGCACAGGAACACTGGAAGAGCAGAATTCGAACAAATTCAGTTTTAAATAATTTGGGATGCCCTGGAGAGACCTTATATTGGTGGTTTTGTTTTCTGTTTCAAGAAGCTGTTACATTTTGTAGACACGTAATACCACATTTAAAAAACCCATAAAAATCCAAGATCAAATTAAGCTGGCCACGGGCAAACTTAACAAAGTTTTTCTATTTCCTGTCAGACACACAGACTGTTCTGCTCTGGAATTTGTGCCTTTCAGTCCACATTTAATTTCATTTGCTGCCTGACTTCTATTTATAATGCACAAAGCAATATTATTTGCCAGTAATACTTTCAACAATGCCAGCAATATACCGCAACGTGAGCAGTACAGGAAAGAGGAGAAGGCCATCCTAAATAAGTTAACTGACTAAATTTCTGTCTCGTTTGGATGCTCAGGGAACCACAGGAATGAATTAGAAGTATTCAAGGTTCGCAGTGAAGCCTGACAATTCTGTGCTAATAAGGGGCTGGGGAATAAAGATTCTGTTAACTATGTGGTGGCAAGAGCGTGGGGGGACCCTTCAAAAGGGACTTGGTTCCCTCAATTTTCGGCATTCTTACGGTCTGTGATTTTCTCAATTCTGTATACACGCTCAAATCAAACTATTGCAAACTGGGTGCAGACCAACCTAAATCACTGAATGTTATGTTTCTTTTTTCTCCCTCCTTCCCATTGTCATCTCCATCTATTACTGCACCGCTGTGCATGTGCCTTTTCCAGATCTTTTCAGAGCTACTCATCTTCCCTCTCGGAGAGCTGTTTTCCTTTCCTTTTCCAGTATGTCCCTCTACCTGTTTTCACATTTCCTCTCACTGTTTGAGCATCCAAACCTTTGTTGAGTGCCTCAATAGATTACACAGGTTCTTGGATCGTTGAGAATATGACTTCATGTCTTCAGGTGATCTCATCTCAAGCAGATCCTTCAAACACATTGATTCTTTCCCCATGGGGAACTCAAACTCAGGTTTGATGGTCAGCAGTCAGAGATGAACAAAAAATGGGACAGTTGGATCTCTGAGTCTAGTCTCAACTACATAATTCTGTCGCTCTCAAGTATATGATTCTGTCAATTAAACTATGCTGCAACCCACACTTAAAAGAAGAGAATCACCTAAAAACCATTTAGGAAATGTAGTGATTGGCAAATGATAGCTACAAAACAAATTAAAAGAGGCAGTTCTAAATGCAATGTTGAGTCAAGCTGTTGGATGTTCAAGCTGCCAGCAGTTGATATGAGTTCATTAATGGACAAATTAATAAAAATCACAGAAGTCACTGAAGGTTACTAAAATACAAAGCCACAATCTCTGGCTCGGCACATGCCACAGCTTGTTGAGGACTACATCTTTGTTCTGCTCTTGCATTCTTCCACATACCTTCACTGTTGGCCCTTGTTGGAAACATAAACCAGAAAACAAGCATAATGAGACCAGTCTCATCTTTTTACGACATTTAAAGCACAACTAAATATGAACTTCATTAAACAAAAATACTGCATGCTCCGCATCCTCAGAAATGGGAGGTTAGACCAGTGGCATCTTACACAGGATGACCATCTTACACAGGCTTTGCTGCTCCCTTAGGTTTACTGTTCAATAAAGTCACAGTAATTCGGAGCAGAGACACTCACAGTCCAAAGCAATTAGCTCTTAATCAGGAAGTCGTCCCCCCGCAATGTCAAGAGCATAAATCTCCCAGCCCACGCAGAGCTTTGCATTCCTGTAGCACATGGGGCCCATTAACGCCCCTTGCAGCCCTTAGGAACGGCAATGCCGGAGCGGCTCCGCTCCAGTGTCTTTCAGCTGCTATGTCTGCCCTGTTTGGCTGTGGTCCCTTTGGGGGTACTTCTGATTTTGTTATTATGCCAGACACTGTCATAATGGCAGACCCTTAGAAAAGCCTTTGTGGATCTTCTGCACTGACCCCAAGCCAATTCCATGTGCTGCAGAAGGGGCTGGTAGCTCTCTTACATTGCTGCCTTTGAGGACGATCACACTGTTGAATTGCTGAGCGGTGCCAGCAAACCCTGTAATTTTGCCTCGTTATGTTCTAATGAAGCAAGATGAGACAGAGCTTCAATTTTGTGCTGTTCTTTTTCAACAAGACTGAAGGAGAAATGTCATCTGTCACTGAGCAATGAAGCTCAGAGGACTCAGCAGTGGCTAAGTTAAGATTCATTCTGTTCAGATTAGTTCTTTAGAAGTAAGAGGCTCCTACAACAAAAAAAGTCCTTCCAAACTCCTCATTCTTTTCACCAAAGATTTTCACCACCATCTTTACAGATAGGTCAGGACTGGTCTGCAGCTTCAGTGGGGGAAAGTGCTCTGGTACCTGGTCCTGGCTGTGGAGTAGCACTCTTGAATCTAGGAGAGGACATCCATGATGAAGGACCTGCATCAGCAAAACATTGTGAGAGAGACATGTCTCACTCCCTGCCTTGGCCTCATCTCCACACCTCAGCTGTGTTGCAGCATGGAAAGGGAAGCAGGAGCCCAGTGTACAGCTGCAGACACCTCCTCATATGGCTTCACTACCAGGCTTCAACTACAGCAGCCTAGACCAGCTGGTTTCCTCTCGTGTGATAACAGTCTTCTAGGAAGAGGGAAATGGGCTGTAAAAGATGTGCACTGTTTTCTCACCTGGAGAAAAATTAATAAGTGCATCCTCCTACTGAAAAAAAGCTGGCAGATATGGCCCATGGATTACCTAAATCCATCTGGACTAAGCCTTCTTAAATTTCAAGGTTATTTACAGTTATTAACAGGCATTTAAGAAACCAACACTACCGAAGCTTTATTTTGTTCTGCCTCAAGAAGGTGGGGCAATGCATAATATGTTTAGGATTTTAGAAATTTCATACCATTTTCAGTCTGAAGGGTTTGTTCTAAAGTCAGGTCTCTGGGCTTTGCTTGAAGGTAATATGTTTTCAGGTAACTGCACAAGGTATGAAGACTGTTGGGAGATTGTTTGCTCAGCATGAACCCCTCCAAAGCCTTAAGCCAACCTTGAAGGGAGGAGATCACCTGGAACCTCAACTCAGTCATTTATGGCTTGTCAGAAAGGTTGGGGTGTGCACCGGCCAGGGCTTCGCCCCATCTAAATGAAGACCCAGCTGTGATCCTCAGTCTTTTATAGATGTAGTAAGTCCTCTGAGTGCTGAGGCAATATTTTAGGTGAGACAACTTCAATCAAAGACATTGAGAAGGAATCACTGGTAGCCTCGCAGGCAGGGCATGCATTGAAGATGTGAGACCTCAGAAATAATTACTTGTTCTGAATTAGGCAAAGCAAGATTTGACGTTGGCACCCTCATCTTAAGTAAATGCTCAAAGTTCTGGGTTCTTGCTATTTGGAGGTGGGAGAAGCTGATTGTCCTGTTGCATGAGTTTTCCCAGAAATGCCATCCGTGTTGAAACTGGTGTGAACATTCCCCCAAAAAAACCCAGCTCAAGTAGTCAGATTTGTTTTCTTTCTTTCCCAGCAGAAAGCCATTTCAGTGGAAAATTCCCAATCTTGTCTAAGCATTATCCTTATAATTTGCACCCACAGATACATAATTGCAAGTGCATTTTTTTTTCCAGAACTGGGCACAGATAAAGCAGTGCCTGCAGTTTTGCTAAGTCCTCCAAGAGGCACAAATTATACTCCCGTATAACTGATGACAGAAAAAATCACACCCACAGTCATTTGCAGGTACAAAAGAAGAAAAAAATAAAAAAAGCAAGAAAACTAGTCAAGGCCCTGTCGCAGAGCAGGGATCCGTGTCTGCCAGGTTCAAATGCATATTCAGAGTGTGAAAGGGCATGGGGGAGCAAAAGGAGAAGGCATGGCTGAGAAAGAGAAGCAGCTTCGTCAGTACCGTGAGGAATTTAAAGCCATGTCAGGAAAGCAGAAAAGCAAGAAAGCAAACTGAGAAGATAAAATGCAGTGTGGAGGGCTGCATGCTGATTAATGAACTCCTCGCCCTTGATGTCTGCTACTGACCAAAGAGATGAGCACAAGAATGTCCTATAGCTGAGTCTTTGTGCAAACAGTAATTAAATCAGATTTACTGTCTTTTTTAGTTTCTTTGGTTCTACTAATGAAAGTAGTAGAATTCTACTCATTCTACCATTCAATTCATGGCATTTCTGATGTTGGGAAGCCCAGCTCTGCATGACTAGCAAGGAATCTGTGTACTAATCTAAGCACGTGAGCAGGGATATGCAATCTGACCTGAACTGTTCAAACCAAAATCAAAGTGGGCAAATCTATGATGGTGTCATTCACACATTCTTCCACATCTGTGCAAGTTTATACAACTGGGACTCATTTTGTTTCCAGGTTAGTTATCCTGTGTGAAGGGCACCCCATGTCAAATGGATTGAGGACATAAGAAATGTCTGAATGCTCAGATCAATGGTCCAGTTGCAAGTCTTTCTCCACCACCTCCTGGCCATGACCATTGTTTTATCTGGGAGGCCTGCTTGCCTGCCTCAGTGCTGTTGTGTCCCTGGGCAGAGCACCCTTGGCAGCAGCGCATCAACTCTGTGGATCCCACCAAGCAGCCAGATGACACTCTTGGGACGCTGTCCTGGTTATAGTATTGAGGGATAGTGGATAACTTTGTCCTTTGACCTTACCCACCATCTTTGTGAGCTGGTAGACCTCCGTCATATCCCTTCTCAGCTGCCTTTTCTCCAAACTGAAGAGTTCCAGCCTTTCCCATCTCTCCTTCTAAGGCAGCTGCTCCATCCCTCTGACTTCAGCTGCCTTTCTCTGTCCCTTCTACAGCTCCACAAGGTCCTCCACTGTTTTTGATACATCAAAGCTTTCAGTTCACTGCTGAGAGGAATTGTGCTCATTTTAAATCCTGCAGAGCCATCTGACTCATGTGACAAAGTTATGACGGTCACACAATTCTGGCTGATAGAATTTGGAGACCAAGAATTATCTCTAACTCATAAGACAATGTGTATCAATTATTCCAATAATGAATAAATGTTTTCTCATTTGTTTGTTTGTTTTTATTTTGCAATCTGTTCATGAACAGTTTGTGAACTTAAATGGTACAAAATCCATGGAAGAAATTAAATGCTTGAAGTTATTTGCTGAGCTCCATGTTTGCCATGAGTTTCCTGCCCTTGTTTTAGTTAAGTTCTCACTTTAATTTCTTCAGCATTCCTTGTTTTTAATCGCAACCTTGTGAGAATCCCCTGGAAAGACCTTGCTTGCCTGTTCCTAGCAACCAGATCAGCTTGCAGCTGGGTTTAAGTATAGTTGATGAGAAAAGCATTTCATTGTTTTAGTCTAACTACCCCCTTCTCCTTCTCTTTGTTTCCTTCCACTGTGAACTCTCTCGCTAGCAGATTATTTCCTACAGCAAAAGAGAACCATCAGGCCTTTGGTAAGGCTCCAGCTCTGCTAGGAAATATTTGGTGGACCAAATACTTCCAACTCCACCCTCTTCCTCTGTCCTTTCTTGCCGTCACTTCAGCCCATTCCCATGATCCCAAGGACCCAAGTGGATTTGCAGACCTAAGTCCTGTATCCTGCATTTGGACATGGAGCCGTACCAGGGGATTTCAGTATCCAGTGATTTCTGTAGGTGCTGGTTTATTAAGGAAATTGGACGGAACTATTGCATCATATATGAAATATGACAACCTCCTAACCCACATGTGCAATTTATTAATGATGGTTGAGATGAAAGAAGATAAAGTGACAATACAGGTATTCATGCTCTCGAGGACTGAACAATCTAAAATGTCAGAAGCACTGAAATTTAGCCTGCTTCTGTAGATCTAAATAGCTCAGGATTGTTTTAATTGGGTTATGTATTTAGTTTAAATGAGCATGAGATGACTCTGAGCAGTCATTGAATAATAAGATTAACAAAGGAGATGGATTGAAACCAGAACCATTTATCTAAGCCTTCCCAGTCAGGGACTTCTGATTACATCCCAGTCATTCCCACTTTGGATTTTGCAAACACAAAACTCATCTGGCATATGTTGTCATATGCAAACAGATCTTCAGATTTGGTGCTTGGGCTGGTAAAATCATGTTTGCATGCAAGACATGGCAGGTCCTAAGACAGCTGGTGACACATGGTCAGCTTCAGCTTGCTCTCTCTGATCCTCTGATCTCAATGGTCTGTGAAATGAAGTGTGCCGTGGGCCAAACTTTTTCCAGCTTTTTTCCATTCACTTAATTACTAACAAATTCTGTGTCTTGACTCTGGATGCTGTGAGACCAGGACAATGAAATTAGTGGACAACAAAACCAAAGGGCCATGACTAAACACTACTGAGCTTCTCTCTCCCAAATGTGTCCTGCAACATATACACAAATACCCCCATTGATTTTCCATTCTGTCTCTTTCTGGGAAGGGGCATACGGAAAAACAGCACTCATCATAGGAGGTGAATGAAATATCCCTCCACAGCCCATTAAATCCAGGGAATACAGACAGTAAGATACACACCAGGGAGGAGTTGATGTTAAAGGCAATGGATATGTCACTTGTCCAGGGTTTAATGCACAGGAGTGCCCTGTAAGATGCCTACAAGGAAGAACAAACTGAGAGTCACCCACGTTACAGGGTCTGCCCGGGATAACCATAAGTTTAACATCAGGTCTTCCAGAAGAATTGGTATCTCCAAAAGAAGGTTTGTGGGTTTTTTTCCAGAAATGGGATTTTAGACTAAATGGAAATACTTGTCAAAAGTTTTAGGAGGGCATGTGCTTCTATGGTTAATACAGGAACACACCCTGAAAAAAATATTTGATTTTAAACTGAAACAAAATTGTTTTCAAGTTTTCATTTAAATATTTTGTGAGAAAACCAGAAATTATGTCTAAATAGCTCCTTTTATCAGATCAGAGTTAGCTTGAGAATTGTATGTGTATCAATAAAGACATAGATTTGCAAGTCAGTAAAACAGGGCAAAGGAGTTTATATAAAACTATTGTGAAACCTCCACCTTGTAACTGTGTCCATCCAAATGATGCGCTTTCCCCTTGTGATTTCCACAGTACAAGGACATTTACTCTGAATAAAGCCTAAGTGCTTTCTGCAGGGCTGTGATGGTGATCGAATGCACTGGGAAAACTCCATTCCTCTCTACAGGCAAGATGTTTACTACTTTGCTTCTAGGACTGTATTTTTGTAAAGATTCATTTCTGATGTTTTCTAACTACCCTTTATTTCCACAGGACAATAAAGTGAATTATTTCAATTCTATGCTTCCAGGAAAAGCTAGCAGGAAGCTTTTTGCTTCCTTTTGTTCCTCTTTTGTGCTTATGGGGATTTATTTAATACAGCTGGGATGCCAGGACCCCCTGAGGTCTATTTGTACGTAACTCCAACTGACTTGCATTATAAAAGAATGCAAATGCAACACACATTGACTGTATGGGTCATGGTGGCACGTCTAGTTCGGGGAAATATTTAAGTTATCTATAAGTACATAAATTAGGGAGTCCTCTTCACTGAAGTATATTGTATTTACAGGGCACCTCTGCCTTAGTTAATAACACAGTAGAAAATAGTTGATCAAAACCAGAATACAACTGGTATAAATTTGAGGGAATTACAAGGAGATCATCCGGATTTCAATCCTTTGATAAAAGGGGCCACAATTTAGCTAGATGAGCACTGTAGCCATGTAAATGAGAGCAGAGCTTTTTTATTGGACCTATTTGTTTCCATAATTGTTTGTAGTGGAGCAGCCTCACTCACCATTCATTAGCATTCATCCTTTCATCTTTCCTTGAGAAACACTCTGTAGCCTTTTTGAAATGAAATCAACATTTTGATGGATTCTGCTAGAAACTAAAGCAGCATTTAAAAGCTAGAACTGCATTAAAGGATACCTGCTACTCGAAATAGGTTAAACATCCCTTTGACTAAGTTGTAATTTTGAATAATTTTTCCTGGCAGTCAGGAGTTGTGGACCTAACTAAAATTAAGAATCTCTTGCTGACTTTGAGGGGCTTGGGTTAGACTATATTGCTGAGAGCCAGCACTAGAGAAGTCTGTAGAAGTTTGCCTCCATTGACTGTAGGACCATGTTTCCTGCAAGAAAGGTTGTACTAAGTGCTAGTGATTAACATTTACAAAACAAATTTCTAACCAGTGGTAGCATAGTATCCTCTTTCTTGAGGACTATATAGCTTTGCAATTTCTTGCCAAAAGATATTGCCAAAATCTTAATGTGAGTTTAAGGGGAGGCTGGACAGGTTCAATGGAAAAAGACCTATTGGAAGTTATTTATAGAAATCTATATCTATTTGTAGCAATTAGTAGAAATCTACATCCAGTCCAGGAAGCTGTGGGTGGCTGGAGGCTGTGGTTGGGATATCGTGTATGTTTGTCCTTTTCTTCCAGATTCCCCAAGGCATCTACTTCTGTTCACTGCCAGAGAGGGGTCTAGACAGATTTGTATCATCTGAACACTGCAGCCACCCTTACAGTCTTTTTATGTTTTTATACTATAAATGATCAGAAGAAAGTGCAAGAAAAGAGGTTTCCAATAGGATCCGATGAGGCCTGTCCACAGCCTTGGGCTAGCAATGTAAGTTGAGGTTGAGGAAGGATAATCTGTGTGTAGTCCCACCATGTCCTCAGTTGAGTGCTCCTCCTTCTGTCATCTGACATCCCATTCTAGCTTGCCCTCCTTGGCACAAATTAATGATCTAATGAACAGCACATATAGATGATAGCAGTAATGAGACAGCTTGTTCATTTCCCATCAGAGATGGCAAAATTCACTCTGTATTTGGAGCTGGGTGAGTAATAAACTTCCCTTAGACAGAAAGAAATGCTGTGGAATAAACATAATCTGGGTTTTTAATGCACAATTAGAATAAGTCATTAATGTTACATTGAGTCAAACTGCCATATAACCTTGGCTTGGGTTCACAGGTTCCATTAATTTAGTTGCTAGATGCACATTTGCCCCCAAATGAAATAAATCCTTCTCTTTCTTCCTATTTATCCACATGAAAATACAAAGCTGCAAATAAAAGTCATCTATCTACCAGTGCTCAAACATACTTTTTAGATTTGTATAAAGACAACATGCAACTTAATGCTTTATCCAGTGAAAGAGTGCTCACGAAAGGCAAAGTTCAAGAAAGGCCAGAGCTCGGGCAGGACCTGCAAAGCTGGACCTCGGTGTTATGATGTGTGTGGAAGGCCACGGGAAGTGATGGCTGTTGTCTCAGTTGCTGGAACTTGGAGCAGGTATTGACCCAACCGGAGCGCTAACAGGCTCCTTTATTCACCCTTTATTCATGACAGTAGGATGCTTCCACAGCATGAGATATTTTTGTTCATGGAGCTATAAACTAGACTAACTCATCTCCATCAGCACTGATGTGTTGAACTCATCTTGCAATCCAGGACATAATTTATCTGCCTGATGCACAAAAATGTTAAGATAAGCTTGTTTCTTTTCCATTTGCTCTCTGACATTCATTAATCTCATAAATGAAATGTCTTTCCTATATCTTGGTGTGGAGATGAAGCATCTCCCAAGGCTCCCTGTGTCAGACTGGGGAGACTATCCAGCACCTTTTCTAGGGTTGCCACCTGAATTGTCACACACGTGGTTCTTGCAGACAGAAATACTTACAAGTGGTTCTACTGACAGGTGTATGGACATCCAATGTTTAACTCATTTTTGTGGTGAAATAACAGTCAACATTAAAAGGAGTGGTGGTATATTATTCTGTTGAAAACCATGTGGAAATCAGAAGGAGACTGGCCTAGAACTCTTTAGCTTCACTCTTGAGTATTCATGTTTACCCCGCTCAGGAACAGTTTATCTCATTTCACGTTCACTGGGGAAGCCAGTTCTTGAATTGTACTCCCCAATAATTGCAGAGACATACAGGATTAGATCAGGTTTTATAATGAGGGGAGAGCAGCCCTGAGGCAGATGCTCTTAAGCAGAGCTATAATTTACTGGCAACCTTACCTAAGATATGGTCAGTCAATAAGAAAGCCTCAGAGGATTTCAGGGTAGCCACAGTCTCAATCAACCTGCTGATTTCTTTATAAGGAATGCCAGCTGGTTACTAAACCACAGGGGGTAGACAACAAAAATGAAGAGTTAGGGACAGAACAATGATTTATTTCAAGTGGGAAACCAGGAAAAAAGTTGAAAACCTATTTCTGTTAATTGCTCATGTTGCTGTCATTACTCTTTGTTATTATTTGTATTAGAATTGGTGACTAGAGACTCAGCTGAGATCATAAGCTGATTAAGCTGAAATGGATCTATTGTGCTCACACTGTGCCTTCACTACCCACTGTTGAAGGCTCTGATACAGTGTTCCTCATATTTTCTTTCTTGGCCATACACAATGTACCATCACCTGGCTTTGAAGCCATGGTTGGAAGTGCAGGCTACGGCTCTGCTTTCCCCTGGGATGCTAAGTCATTTACTTTGTCTCTTCAGTTTCTTCCCAGAGTTTTCCCCATGTGTCTAGAAGACCATGACAAGCACTCCCATGATGAATGACTCATTGAGAAAGAATCAGAGAGACTTTGAACTTATTTTAGCACAACTTCCCCAGGAAGAATGACCCCCAGAAGTCCTAGTAGCATGCAGGGCCAGAGATAATGCAGGCAGAATTTCATGGTGCAACTTCCTAAGACGTGCCTGAGCCAGGCGGAGATGTCACACGCATATCACAGACATGAACCAGTTCTGGGCTGGAGACGCACTCCAGTGTGCAACCTACATGTTACTGGGACAGTGAGAACCAGGAGCTGTGACTCCTGTTCCAAGAACTGCTACTTGCCTGGTGTGTTGGCTTGGGTGTCTCTGTCAACTCTACCACTTCTGTAAGTCATCTGCTGTCCTGTGGCTTTTTCAGTTTTTCTAGGAATTTATGGAAAACCAGAACAGCTTGGCTAATATTAGGGATTTCTAGGTGCTCAGCAGCTGTTGCAGTATTATAAGCAAGGCTAATCTGCCTGTGCAATGGGACTTGGACACACTCAGAACTATTTGGGCATGCCGTGCATGTACCCACTGATTTTGCAGAGTGTGCACAGAAGGTCCAAGATGTTGAGCTTGCACAAGACTCACTTGTTCATGGATTTCTGCACAGGAAATCACACATAGAAATACAGGGAACTCAACACCTAGACATTAAACTTTCTGCTTTTAGATGTCAAATGCCAGCAGGTATGATGTGGGCTTTTTCTTCTTTTTTTCCACTTTATTTGTGGTGATCTCTATGGCCCCCATTAAAACTTCAGCTAGGCTTGACATCCTCGGAAAATGAAAATCTATGGGTTTTCATCTCTAAATTAGACATGCTTCTATATTCTGGTTACATGCCGGAAATGTCATAGTTACTGGCTTCTTGCAGTTGTTAGATTTAACCAGCACTTTCAGATCCTGTGATAGAAGATATTGTAGAGTCTTGATCCTTGTACGTGTGCAAATGTGTATGTGGCCCAAAGAAAGTCTTTGGAGTGAAATCATTGCTACATGAAAGACAGAAAATAAGCTACTTGCCACTTGCAATTTGTATGTACTTTATGGTTCAGAGTATGGAGGATATCTGTCTTTCCTTTCGTGGGGGAAAGATCACTTGAGTATTTGCTTTTGTGGGAAACGATATGAGATTGTCTTCTCCAATTGCTGTAAGGCCACCCTGAGTACAGTCTACTAACAGCCTGTCATCTTTGATAAATAAAAACAGCTTGGAAATGGAAACATTTGCCCAGCCTGTGCAACAGTCCAGACGTGTCCTGGCTGGAGGTAGGGACAGACCTCCTCAGAGGATTTATCTCACGTTTTTCTGTTTCTCTAGCTATTACAGCTGTATTTTTATAGACTTTTCTGTGTCATCCCTGGAAAGACAGCTAGGCATATCATTATAGGCCCGGTCCAAGCAAAATTCCTTGTGATCTCCACGGGAGCAGGAGCAGTTTCCAAGCCTTCATCAGGCTTTGCTGCTTCATCTCATCTAGGAGGAAGACAGAAATGAGGGCTCAGTCTAAACTCACTTGAGTGCTGTGGCAATTTTAGCAATGGCTTTAATTAGCTACAGATGAGGCTTTCTGTGTCAGACCTGATTCTTGAGAAGTCAAATGGGGAGGAATTCTGGTATTACTAATCTCAGCACCTCAAGGCTTTAACCTTATAGCAGATGCCAGTGACATGTTGAGTCTGTTAAAATGTTCGGCATTACAACTCTGAGCCCACCTATTACCGTATGTTTGAGCATCTGATATCCCCAGAAAAGTGCCATGGAGTGCTACACACCGCGTGTTTGTAATATAAGGGATGCGTGTGTCCACAGATCCTGTGTCCTTCAGGATCAAACTGACACATAGATTCGGAAATCTGGATGCCTGCTTCTCTATGCCAGGGCCAGTGGTACAGTTTATGGTATTAGAATGATGTAAGATCACTACAAGGACCTGAGAAGGCAAACACAATCCATGGCATACAAGAACTGCAAGATTAGGGGAGAAGGTGACCAGAAAACCATGATCCAAGCACAGCTGATTTTCTGACCTAGTCTTGTGAAATCTCTAGATTCTGGAGGTCAGCATCTAATTTTGTCTGAAGATGAACCTTGTTCAGCATCTTCTATCTGCAAATTTCAAACTGTGTCAGCAAGGAAGTCATGGTTATTTTCGCTGTTCTACTAGACTAGAAACTGAGGCAAAATGACTTATTTCAGGTTGCCCAGTGAGCTGTACGAGAAGCTGGGTCTTAAAAGTCCTGTCTGAGGAGGTGCAGAAAAGCTCTTCAGAATGGCCAACCTGTAGGCAGGGATAAAATCAGTCTCCAAAAGAGTGTTCAAATGAAATTCTGCTGTTGGAAGGTAAATTAAATCCCCCCTTTTTTTTCCCTGCAGCCTGAGGAATGAGCATGTTTTGGATCCAACCGTGCAACATTAATCACAATATGGAATATTTGAGCCAAAGGTCAGCCACAGGGGGCCAACTATTAACATATGGGATTTATCTGTCTCCTTCTTCCATAAAGATGCAGCATGCTGGATAATTAAACTTCTGAGTGCCAGCGTGGAGCGTAGTCTGTTTTTTTTCCACTGCTCTTTGTGATTCGATACAGAACCATTTCCTTTCACTGTATGCTCAGAAGGGGAGGAAACAAAGGTGGCATCCTGATCTTCATTATTACTACACAGGAAAACTTGGAGGAAATCCCTTTTGTGCCCCTGGCTTTGTGTAAAGCAAACTCTGCAAACTCAGAAGTCATATTGTACAGCTCCTATATATATTTATACAACTATGCGCATAGCAGATGTTTCTTCAGATACTTAACTGATGTTCCTGCAGAATTATGGTATGGAAAAACCTTCATAGCAACCTGCATTCCAGTTGATTTACTTTAATTGAATTAAAAAACATTTAAAGTGGACACAATGGAATAAAGAAAACCACATTCTCCTATGATGTAAGTCAGTGCTTCTCGGCGTTATGCAGAATAAAAATACTGGTAGCCTTGTCTAACCAGCAGAAGCACTTCCAGTAGCAATCAATCCTGATGCAGACACCTAAGGTAGGAGGCATGAATCTCCCTCTGGAGGTACCTACCTCTCCCCCAGCCTACATGACTTGCTTAGACGAGACATCTGCTTTCAGACAGCTAAAATTAAGCAAGGGGAATCCCACAGCAGCTGACTCTACTCCACTTTGTTTCTGCCACAGTAAAATTGTTGTTGTTGTTATTATTATTCTTATTTAAGGTTATATTATGGTAACACTCAAAGGCCAGGAATGGTGCAGGCATGGAGTAAAATGCAACTCCCTACCCCACAAAGAGGACAACTCAAGTAATTAAAGGATGATTTTGCTTTTAATTCTGCAGTTTGATGGAAAGAAATACAAACATCAACAGGCAATTAAGATATATACTACTTGATTCATAAGATATCAAAATGCCAAACTACATACTACATACATCCCATGACACTTATACAATAGAATGACTATATAGTTTTGGCTATAATGTTAATAAAAAAGGGATTTATCTTGTTAAGTATTTCCAGTGCATCATTCCATCTGAGAGCTGTTCTAAAGTGCAGCCAGTTTATTTTTTTTTTTTTTTTTGGATTCCAATACACTGCTTTTCATTTAAATTAAAATGATAATGTCTTACATTTATATAGTGCTTTTCATCTAGAAAGATCCCTGAGGCCTTCTTGGGCGCTTTCAGGAGTCGTAGTACCCACAGTACTGGAAGAAGAAGGCTTGTCATGAGTAAAACACACTTGTGGCCAAATTTCTTTATCGCGTGAACCACGCACTGCAATTTTCATGTGGTCAGGAGGCTGAGGCACATACGATGTGCCTTAAGGAAGGAAGGGGAACACCAGGGACCTGAGTGGCTCACAGATGAGAGACAATACTGACTCCTCATGTGTCCCCCTTCCTCACTTACGGGCTGGAGCTGAGCTGGACTGACTCACTCTCTCCCCAGCCAGGCATTTGGGGTACCTAGCAGCTCTTGCACCAAAACCAGGCAACCTGATGACACAATTAAAAAATAAATTACTTACGAGATGTTTGACTCAGAGCTATCATTTGGCCACTGTCTTGTATGAGGCACTGAGTGAGGAATTAGGACTCCAGGATAACAGGTTGATCTTGCTGGTCTTCAGATGTGTTCTTGGTGAGTCCTTTCAACTTTCTGCCTCTCCCAAATTTTCCTCTTTCTGCCTTATGTCCAGCAACAGTTTTCAAGCCCAGATACAACCATGGTAGCTTTGGGATTGCACAGTATTACAGTCATTTCATGGAGCACAAGCTGATAGTGTGTGTAGGGAGGGGCTTTACTAAATCTGCACCTGGTATGGCCAGCAATACCACATAACCAAG
Organism: Aramus guarauna; assembly: GCA_013400195.1. Classification (NCBI taxonomy): domain Eukaryota; kingdom Metazoa; phylum Chordata; class Aves; order Gruiformes; family Aramidae; genus Aramus; species Aramus guarauna. The sequence goes on from VXBL01006716.1 coordinate 105,036, forward strand.
TACTTAAACTGAATTTAACACTGGAACAAAGTAGCAATCGCCATGGAAAATGCCTGTGCTCCTTTGACAAGCCCTGGCAAGATCGATACCCAGAAATTTTTGGTAGCTTGACCAAGTGTTACATTCCATTTAAAGGTGTGGATGTGCGGGATCTGCTGGGGACATGGTACATATCGCAGCAAAATAGCTGTCTGAGTTGAGAAAGGGTTGGGAAACACTGATGTAAAGTGTCAGATTTCCAAGTAGGGACAACTGCCTGTGCAGTGTCTAAGGAAAGCGAGATAAAAACTCGATCAGGACTACAAAGTGTCTTTCGAATACAAATGCTTAATGCTTACATACAGAAATGATATGGAGAGGTCTGTAAGGTCAAGAATGCAAAAGATAGGGATATCCAGCATTCCAGCTGGCCTTGCAGTTCATTTTCTTTCTTTGCTGTTTGCAATTCCCTGCTCATACACCATTTCCCCCTCCCATGCTTCAGACGGAGGGTTGCTCACAGAACAGGGAACTATTCAATATTTCTACTCTCCCTCATTCATCTAGGCACATCAATTTACTGCATTTAATAAAAAAAAAAAATCAATTTTTATGAGGTTTTTCTCCATACAGTATCGATGGGCTCCACATACAGAACAGCTATATCTTACAACGCTCCCATGAAGGAGGAATGAGGCTGCCCATAACCAGGGCTGACACTGTGAACATGGGCAATGCAAATGGGTGTCCAACTTGTCACGCCACAGATGACTTTTTGAGGAGCACTTAGCATTTTATAACATTTCATTTGTTCACAGCATAGCTCTGATTGCATATGTTGGTGCTCGGCAACAGACTCGAACTAGAACTGACAGTGGCCACCCATGCTCTGGATTTCATCAGTTTGTTAGGTTGCACCCAAGCTGTTGTTTTTTTTTTTTTTTTTTCCCCAGTGAAAGAACAGCCACACACAAAGACCTAGGCAATCTTTTAGTACATACCAGCACTCCGGATTTCAGCCCTGCCCCACAGAAAACGTATTTCTCCCTATCCACTGGCTCCCCTTACCCTGCTGGGCCAGTGGGTTATTTAGGACAGATTCGGTGGAAACAGCACCATCTACTGAGCACCCAAAGTCCTTCCTGCAGGGATTTCTTGGGGTTGGTGGTTTTTGGAGGTGAAGGGTCTGTCTCCACAGCCCAAGCGATGTTTAATGCTCAGCTCCTCAAGTTGCTGAACTCCTCAGATCAGTGTGAAGCCTTCATCTCTGGGACGACTCAAGTTGCTGCTGTCACTTTGCTGTGATTCAAGCCACCTGCTCTGAAGAAACGCAAAATAATCCCAGTGATAAATATACAAATAAATTCAATCCAAGTATGTACACCAATGTATAAATATGCATTTTGTCCCCAAAGGTCTTTCTTGAGTTCATTCCCAAAGCCTGTGCGCACTATGTTGTGTCCTAGGCTCTCTGTCACGTCTCCATCGCTTATTTCATGCTATGAAAAAGATTTTGGGGCATGCTGAAGCATGTTTTGGCTGGCTGGCCATGATTTCTTGGCCTCTTACTTGGATAGATACGCTTGCAGAGTGGGGACCTTAATTCCTACAGAGTGACCGGTGGAAATATCCACAGGGAACAGGGCTCTGGGCCACAGAAAGGGAGAAGAAACCACGCAGGGAAAGTTAAATGGAGGCACAGCTGGGAGATTCCTCTCCCATGAAGAGAGTGGTGGCTCTTGCAGGTGAGTGGGGCCACTCCAGAGGACCAACGGCCTCGACAGCCGTTTGAAAACCGCCCGTGGGCACCCCACGCGTATCGTCCTTCCCTGGACCCGGCTGCAGCCCCCCTCGCCGCCCTCCCGGCGCCCCAAGCAGGGAGGGCTCCACGGCGCTCACCTCCGCCTCCACACCCCCCCTTTTTTTCCTCGTTTCTCTCGGGATTTCCACCCAGCCAGACCCCCCCACCCCGGATTTTTCCACGCCTGACAACAAAGGAGGCGGCCGGGCGGCCTCGGCGGTGACTCNAGAGGGGTCCCAGCACCGCAGCCCCAAGCTGTCGAGGTGCCGCTGTGTGAGAGGGCTCTGTCGGGGGGGG
>VXBL01006716.1:107557-130912 GCA_013400195.1 Aramus guarauna
CTCCGCGCGTGTGGCGGGGCTGTGCCGGCGGGTAACGAGTCAGTCAGCCAGTGAAGGGGCAGCTGCCGGCCTCCCTCCTTCTCTCGTTCCGCCGGGCGCTTCGGGGTCTCTCTGCTCTCGTCCCCTGCGCTGCCGGGCGGGGAGAGCCGCCCCGGCGAGGTAGGTTTTGTGTCTCCTCACACAAAGGCGCGGCGTTGGCAGGGTGGGACGGGACAGCCGGGGGGTGGCTGAGGAAAGGCGGTTCCCTGTGAGGGTCCGCGGCGTGAGGGGAGAGGGGTCCCAGCACCGCAGCCCCAAGCTGTCGAGGTGCCGCTGTGTGAGAGGGCTCTGTCGGGGGGGGGAGGCGGCGGCGGCACCCCCGGGCTGTGGGGCTGCCGCGGGAGCGCCTCATCTCTGCCCCATCATTCATGAAGGGAAATTTGGTGAGTTAATCGTGGTTCTGCCAAAAAAAAAAACCAACCAAACAAACCCCCAAAAAGAGGGGAGCGAAGTAGAAGGGTTCCCGGCAGGGCGGTGCGGGGCAGCGAGGGAGCTGCTGGTCCCGCCGTCCGGGCGCCCGCCGACCCCCGCGGCCAAGCCGGGAGCCGCTTCGCGGGTTTCCCCCTGGCTCGCCGGGGCTGTGGAGCCGGGGGGGTGTTTCGTCTTGCCAGTGGGGCAACTTTTATTCTCTGGTGACTTTTCTGTTGAGGTCAGGGCACCCTCACGGCCGGGAGTGTGTGGTGTTGGATAGAAAGAAGAGGTGGGAAAGAAAAACCCAATTAAAAAAGATACATATTTTATTTGCTATACGTCCTGCCCTGTTAAATGGGAATTTGAGCAGCTGAGCTTATGGTGTGAGGGTGGCTGTTTTCTTACAAATCTTTAAAAAAAGTAAAAGCTGGGAGTGCGACAAGCCCCAAGGACTGTATCCTGTGCTTCCATCCGTCCCGGTGCGGTTCTGTCAAAGTTTTGCTGAAGGGCCCTGGGAGTCCAAAAGTCCAGATTTTCCTACACATCTGGTTGAAAGGTGGTACGGCTGGCCAGGGCAACTGCACGGATAAAGGTCTTTTGGGGGCTAAGAAGGGGAAGGGGTGCAACACAGGAGCGTTATGCAACTTAACTACTTGTTTGCTTCTTCTGTTGGATTTTTTTTTTTTTTTTTTCATAGTTTAATCAGTGCTGGCATATGTTGGTACTGTGTGAATGTAGTGTATGGCCGTGGCTGGTGTTGGAGGAAAGTCTGGTCCTGTAAGTTCAAGGCAATGCTTGCAGCAAACTTGAGAGAGGCAGGAACGTGAATTTTTTGGGTTTTGTTGAGAATTTGCATAGTCAAACAAAAATACAACAAAATGAGGAAAAGATGATTTTGTGTGAGCGCAAAGTGGTCTCTGTGTATACTTTGTGGTGAGAGTATTGTTGAATAAGTTTCTGGCAGCAGTGCTGTTCTGTGTTGTGGTACGTGTATGTATGTGTTCGCTAAATCCTGTAGCACCAATGAGGATATTTAACTTGCATTGACTTGGAAGAGAAGTAGGAGCATGGAAGAATGGTGCTAAAAATGGGAATAATTGCTTGTGGATCTTCTAGGCAATTCAAGAGGCATTTAAACTGTCTGTAATCTCCCTGTGATATGAACAAAACACTTAAGAATCTCTTGCTTTATGGGTGTTTGTTTTCCTAGCAATATATGGACAGATAGCGTGTATTGTGAATTTGATAGCTGCTTGCTTATTGTCAGCGATATTTGCTCAGGGACAATAAACAATTGTTTGCTGGGCTTTATTAAAAGGAACCACAAATGCCCCATATCTGCTAAAACAAAGCCTTTATTGTCTTAAAGCAACTGTGGGCCAGTTTCATGCTTGGTGTAGTCCCACTGATGTCAGCGGAGTTTTGCCAGGGATGATTTTGGCAGGTGAACTGTCACTTGTGTTTCTCTGAGTCCAAAATGCTCAAGAGAAATATTGCTATTCTGCGTCCAGCACTTAAGTATTGTTAATTAGCATGGTATGGTGATGCTTCCTGAAAGTAAGGCATGGAGGTGGGAGAGTCATCTCATTGGGTCCTCTAAATCCTTTCCTATTTGCTTTCTCCTTTCTGCTTCAGATCTTCTATCCCTTAATTTACTCTCTTCCTTCTTTTTCAGTCTTGGCATCTTTTTTCTTTGAACTCCAGCTCACCCGTGAGCATTGAGACTAACTGTATTGAACCCCACGCCGCCCCTGCACCACTAGGTAAGTGAGGAGCTGTGTGGCAGCTGCAGTTAGGAGATCTTTGTTGCACATGCACACGCCTCTTCTTTACAAGCTGATTTGTGTGGTGGCTATGGTCAATGCGTTTGCTGAAGTGGCAGATTGTTTGACAGTCACCCAGTGGAACAGCCAGGCTTGAGAGAGACTGAGTAGACTAGGATGGGGGAGTCACTGATTTTTTACATAGTGCTATACTTGTGATGCTGAGAAACAACTGTTCTTGAGTACACCCCTTCATAACTTGAGTAAGGACAGGGAAATCATCTAAAAATTGGAGCAGAAGGAAAAATAGAGAAAGATAGAAGGAAATATTCTTGTTTACTAGCTGTGGGAAGAAGAGCGGAACACTTTAACAGAACAAAGTTTCAAAAAAGATTTTGTTGAATAAAACCGTTAACTTTGTACGCAATTAACAGTATTAAATACACATCGCCACCTCGCTGTTCTGATACTGTGGCAGTTTTAAACTGAGCAAGTTTCAATGCTCACCTTCACAGAGTCTCTGAGCTGTTTTTGTATCTGACATCTGTGCTGTACAACTTTGGATCTATTTGCATCTCATAAGTACACAAAAAGAGCATGTCAGACACAACTTACAGCTGATACCATTCTGACACTTGGAAAAAGCAAGCATTAAAGAGCAAGATCCATGTGCTGTCTAATTTTGGAGGGGAAATAAATGTACTTAATGCTTCTTCATTTCAGTGACCAGTCGAAAGTTTGTTCTGGTTTGGCCAGACATTGCGTGTTCTTGAGTATCAGTGGAAGTACGGTTTGTAGCTCAACATAGATATTGCAAAGAGCCTGCCACCCTTCTGTATTTAATTAAAGAGCATGTGAGTTGGAGTTTTGATGTTTAATTTTAACATAAGCCAATGGAAGGACTCAGCTGTGGAAAAGGAATTGGTCACATGCTAACCTGAACATAGAGGTGCAAATTTGATAGGAAAAATGTTTTTAAGGAGACAGATAAATTATCTGGCTAGAACTACATTTCTCAGTGATATTTCCTCTTTCCACATCTTGTCAGGCCTATTTCTGTGTGCTTCATTTGTATTAATCCTCTTGAAACTGTGCTGAAGTGGAAAGGTGCTGTGTCTTCCCACTGTGGGGAAGATGCCTTCCCTTTGCAGATGAGGAATAAAAGCATAAGAAAGTGGGTTGTCCGTGACTACACAGGAACTGTGTAGTGGTGCAAGAACTTGAACTCATGTCTCCTGAACTATTAGCTAGCGTTGAAAGAACTTGCCCTGCATGAAGGAACAGGAGAAGAGAAGAGGCACAGCATGAAAATCAGTCTGGTTACCTGGCTGTGATGTAATTAGTAGTTGACTGCTTCTCCACCAGCAACATGCATGTTGGTCTTTATTAGACTATGAAAAACAGGAGGGTTTTGTAATGATAAGTGCTTAAACAAAGATATTCAGCATACATAGGAGAGAGAAAAAACAGTAAGGGACGTTTTTTTTTTTTTCTCCTTTCTATACCTGCCTTGGAATAGTGGGTGCTGTTTTTACAGATGGGTCTCTGAATGGATCTTTTGAGGGTTCCTTCATCTGGCCTGTTATACGGCTGCGTGTGAGTAGGTGCCAGCAGAAGGGAAGGGAAGGCTTTGCTGAGCTAAGGAAGGTCATGGCAAGACCAGGAATGTATATCTCTGACCCCAGCACCTGGGTGAGGTGCTGCGAGTGCAGATCCCTACCCTGAGAGGCCAGGCACATGCTTCTTTTTAAAGATGGCTTCTAAAAGGGCAGCTGCTCTTACTTCTGCTATGCTCATGCTCTTCTTACCCGGCTGCTCTTCTGCTTCAGGACATTGGTGTGAAGGACTGTGTGTGTTGCACAACAGTGGGGAGTTGTGTGTTGCAATTCTCTTGTGGCAGAAATCTTACGCAGATTGTATGAGCAGGTGTCACTTGAATCTGCAAGAAGGGGAAGGACGTGGTTCAACAGAACCTTTTCTTCCCCTTTCTATATAATTTGAAAACACCAGTGAGGGTACCTGCTACCTCCATGTTTTGTCACACTAGGAAAACTGAAGAAATGCTTTTCCTTACAGCACTGTGTTTGGTGGTTGACTGTTGTAATTGCAAAGTCTGTCATGGTTTTAACTTGAGTTTCAAAACGTGTTTTGAGCTGGAAGCCTACTTCTTGCGTTTAGGCCAATGCTGTAAGTTTTGTGCGGTGAAGGGTAGGAAACTCACAGGTGGGAGAGAAGCGTTTCCAAGTTGTGTCTATAAAAGAATAAGCCACAAAGATTTTGGAGCAGTTGTGTGCAATAGTCTATCCACTGTATCACATTTTAAAATAACATCTGAAATAAGCAGTTAATCTGTTTTTTCTTTTTTTTTTTTTTTTTTAGCCTGAGTCTATAGCTGAAAGGGCAGGGTTTGTGGTGGCTTGGTGCAGTTTGCTTTCTAGTATAGATCTAGTCTGGTTTGGCGTTAATTGAGTCTTCTGCAGGTCATCAGCTTGCTGAGATGGGACAAGGGTCCTACCTCAATGACGATAGCAGGGAGCGCAAATGCAATAACCTTTGCCTTATTTATTCTAGAAACAGAACTCCTGGATTTGCTTACATTTTTGAAATTTCTCTGGCAGTATGAAACCAGAAGATTGCCTTTTGTGCAAATGCATGCTCTTCAAAGAGGAATAGCATAATCATTTAGGAGCAGTGGGGCAAATTCCTTTCTTTTAGATGAGATTGATTTCTTTATTTTTACATTTATACTGCAATTTCAGGCAGTGTGCCTGCCTGCAGGATGAACTGTAAAACCTCTCGTCTGTCCTCGAATGTCAGCCTCTTACATTCACTGCCCCTCTGTATGAGCAGCGATAAGAGCCCTGTAGAGAACTATCTTTACGATGATGAAGCATTAAATGTGCTCTTGCTATAAGGACTACTTTAGTGTCCTGGACGGCAACCTTGCTGTTTGGTGGGATAGGCCTTATTCCTTACGTCATACCCAGGAATTATTCACCTTTCCTGTAAGCTGGAGAGCTAAAACCTACAAATGCTTCTGAAGGAGAAACTGCCTTCATGTTTGACTTTGGTTGAAGCGGTCCCTCTGCTTTGCAGTATGGTATATTTTAGGGAGGGGAAACTGAGTCTTGAAACTGTTACTGTGTAACAGGAAACCCACATGAAGCTGCTTTTGCTTACTTGAATATTAAGAGTTCTCCTATGTGTCTCGGAATGACGTTCAGTTCACCATGCTCGTGCCTTCTGGTGCTCGTTAATTCACCAGGTCCAGTGGTGTCTGCTCTGAATGGGAGCCAAACACTGCCAGTCAAATGTGTTTCAATAGCAATGGCATTCAGTGGGTCTTTTGGTGGGTTGGTGAGAGGAGGATGATGATGGAAAATAATAGAACGATTCTTTTAATTCCTTGCCTGTACAGTGAATGGGCATTCATAAGACCTCATGTATATACACAGGCTTTTGTTCTGGTGCTAATAATAAAACAGAGTTCACAGCTCTGAATAGTCAAGACGATGTGATCAGAAGTGGGTCAAGACCATTCATGTGTGCATAACTGCACTCCTAATCTAGGCCAGTGCCTGTGCTGGATGCCTCTAAACAAGCTGAAAAGATTTCAGGGGAGCTGGAGTTTATGCTGTCAGATGGGTGAAATGCACCTCTAGCTGAGCAGAGCGCTTATAGATGGTCTTGAGTCACTTTGTGTGTTAATATGACTGTAGAGGAAAAGGTTTACTGCTTAGTATCTCTGAAGAGCAAGGAGTTTAGTTTGAGCCAAAGGAAATTTTCTTCTTCCTGGCAGGATGAGTTGCTGAGCAGCCCTTCAAATGTGTGCACTTCTCTGCTTTTTCAACTGAAAAAAGTCTCAGATGACTTGCTGAGTATCCCTCTGTATTGCTGCTGTGTCCTTCAGCCTTGCTGCAGTAGCTGAGCTCCTTGGTGCCCTTCAAGGAAGAGTGGGTGCCTGGGCTCGCCCTGAGATGCAGTTTGGGGCTTGGCTGTTGGTAGAGGAAGAAAGCTGATTTTCATCTGAAGCAGCTGGGATTTAGGGGGCTTGTTTTTGGAGAGAACAGGGAAGAGTTTGATTGGGTTATGATAGTCTTTGCATTATATTATGATTTTTTTTTTTTCCCCATCCTAGAGCTTTCCCAGGTAACTTGTCCTTGAAGATGAGCTATGGCATGGAACACAAGTTGTAATACCTGGGTTCGACTCACATAATACCTGACATCACCACCGTCCCCTGAAAACAGCCTGGCAAAAATTTATAGCCAGGTTTGGGTTTCTTAAAAGAATGGAAGAAAAGGTGGGGAAAGAGTTGTGGTGGTTTGGGGTTACCTGTGGGTGGGAGATGGTTTATTTTTGTGTTTCTAAAAGTAAACTAACTTTTTGTTCCAAGCTCCAGAAGTGTATGTAACATGCAAAGGCAAACTGGAACGCTGTGTACTGTAACCCACTAGCCAGTTGTGCTGGCAGTAGGCTTTGCAAGGTGAACAGATGACTTTTTTGTAGGTGGCTGCTAGGGTAAGTGTGAGCAATAAGCCCAGCCTGGCTTGCTGGCTTGCCTTGCCACTCTTTCACCTTTCTCCTGTGTCTTTGGTTGTACTGAGCTGTGCAACAACACACTAACTGATCAGGAGTGCTCAGGCACAGGGAGTCTTGTGTTTTCTGGAAGGAAGCCCTAGCAGTGCACAGGGTTGTCCTGTGTGTGGTATTTGTTACCACAGATAGCAACTCTGGGGAGCAGGAGTGGCTCTGCAAAGATGGTCTAAGCATGCCTGTTACTCTTCACTTGCCTATTTCTTCTTTCAAGTACAAGAAGGCTAAACAAGTCATAAATGTCTTTCACAAAATATGAGCAAACATAAACTTCCTTTTTTCAGACAGTAACTTTAAAAGATAGCTTTAGAATTCAAGAAATTCAATGTCTCTGAAAAGCAGAAAGCATGTATCTTTTGGGGTGAAGCCACATCCTGCTGAAAAGATTTACAAAACTATTTTTCTGAAGTTCCAGCAAATAGCAAGCCTGAAGACTGTAGTTTGTGAATGTCCGTGCCAGTCAGTCTGAGATGGAGGATATGGTTTAAAAGGCTGAAGCATGTTTTCAGATGCCATTGGATCAAAACACTTGACTCTCTTGGGGAAGCTCAAATCTGAGTTCTTGTGCCTATCTTGCTTTGTCTTCAATTAGTGACTGATGAAACTGAGCCATAAGGAGAGGTTGGAGGCATCAACTGGCTGTGTTATACGCTACATCCTTTTCCTAATCGTGCAGAAGTGCCATACCTTCAAAGTTTCCTTTATAAACCGAAGAATTTACTGAACGTGCAATGACTTTGAATTTTTTTTTCAATGTAATATATAAGCAGAACAAAATAAATTTCCTTGCTGGAGGATGTGAGGACAAGTTAGCACATAAAGTAAGAAAATGTGTGCCAGCTATTGTTTTGTTTTCCAGTGGCCTGAGGGCCCTTCCTTCATAGCACTATCCTAGAGAGACAGTCTCTGCCCTGAGGAATTTACAGTTTAAATAGCGAAGAGAGAGTGAGTGAATGGATATGAGAGATACAAAAAAAGTGACATGCTTTTTTTTTTTTTTTTGACATCAGCTCAGTGTTTTTGCAAAGCTGAAATAAAACTTTTTCTTGCATCAGAGATTGGTTTTGCACTGAATGCAGCTCCTTTGCTGGAGAGTCTGATTTTTACTGAAACTTACAGTGTTGATGTAGCTTTATGTATCAACATAAAGATGCTTCATCACTCGTTTATTACATTACAGGAACAAATTTTAAAACTGTAAGCTGCCCCATAGAGTTCTATATACTTTCCAGCTAGTTAAGGTCTACTTTTTCTCTGTAGAAGCACTAAAAAGGCATCTCCTCAACCTTGTTACCGGTTTCCAGGTAACTATAGGATTAACTGATCCAAGACAACATATTGCTTTAGCTAACTGTAATCCATTTGCCAGTTTCAGCCAAAAATTATTGCAGGGAGGAGCAGCACAGGTCTATATAGTAAATCTCACTTTCAAAGAAAACAGGACTTAAAAGAAGTTAGACCAGTACTTTTTGCTAGAAATTTTCCACAACTGATGTCACTTTTATTGTGAAATTCTATAGCAGACAACTCTAAAAATGGGGGTCGGTTCAAAAATCAGAGTCAGAAATCAGTCTGGTCAGTGATGCTGGTATAGCTTTTTAAAGGAACTGGGTGAAGAACTTCAAAAGAGGGAAAGTATTTAAATCCTGGGGGGCTTCCTGGATGCCATAGCAGTGGGCCACATAGGTACCTAAGTAGTTAAATTTTCTGCTCAGTTTGTAATTCGGCTAGCCATTATGTCTCTTCCTAATCCACTGCCATAATTTCCTATGGCTAAGTAGTTCTTCCTTTCCCCAAAGCTGTCACGGTGTTGCTGGCGTGGGATGACAACAGGCAGCATCTGACACAAAAGGGCTCTCATTTCTGTGGTGCTGAGGTTGTGGTGCGCTCAATCTGTGGTGCGTATGCCCCAGAAGGGTGCCCAGGTTCTATAGTGCTATGCTAATTAAGGTCTTGGTGTCTGCCCTTCAAAATTCTTAATTGCTGAAGTATCTCCATATCGGTTTTCAGCAAAACTGTTTTTCGCAGCCTTCCCCCCCCTCCCTCAGAATTGTGCAAGAAAACCCCCCCTGTTTAGCTGCTGAAGCACAATGCTGTCACTGGTCTTACTTTTCTGTGTTTCTCTGTATGGAAGGCTTTGTTTTAATGCTTAATTCTTTTGACTGCCATCATCTGGTAGCATACAGGGGGAGAGGGCTGCATTTGTAACGCCTGTTCTGAGCACTGAAAGGCAAGAGTTTAGTAGTGAACTCTAAGGTACAGCAGTGTGTGCTTTCAAAGAGCTTATTCCTTCCAAATTGTCTGAAATTGAATTAAAGAAGAGTCTCATCAAAATGAACATAGCATGCATTGATAAAATGGTGCTTCATTAAATATCTATTCTAACTGATCATTTTGACCCTTTCCTCTCATTTTAGTATTGGATCTTAATCTCTTTATTACAAGTAACATCAGGACTAGTAGAATTACATATTAAAGTTTGAGCCAGTGGTGAGTTCATCTGTTCCTTTTTTTTTAATCTTTAATGATGAAGAAGCCTCAGCTGATTTCCTCTTTAGGTCTGATGCTTCACAAGACTTGAGATTCATCTTTATTTTATCTCCAGAATGACACTTTGGTTTAGGGTATTTTTTTTTCTTTCTAATAGGAAGCTGATTAATTGACTGCTAAAACAGCCGCAGATGTAGTTAATTTACTTTCTAAGTGCAGATGTTTAGAGTGCTATGAAGTCAGGCAAAGATTGGATTTATAAAGCACCAGATTACACATACTAGTCAACAAAACATTGAGTATCAAAGATAGCTCATTACTCTAAAAGCAATGAAATAAGGAGCTCTCATTCCTACTGTGTATTTTGCTCCAGGAAGGGGACGGGGAAAAAAAAAATCTGCACTCAAACCATTCAGATTTTTAAGATTAAATGTCTTTGTAATCAGTGTACTGTTTCTTTTTTTTTTCTCCCTTTTTTTTTTAATTTTTAAATTGCCATAGTCAAGATGCTGTGAACTCAGAATACCGTGATTTGCTAAATGGGAGGCTTAGAAGTGTTCCACAGGAAATGGAACCCTCAGGAAGGAAAGGATATGAAAGCTCAACAAGTCATTTACAAAAATTACAATCATTCCAGTTAATGTGATTAAACTAGGTAATTTCTGCTTAGAATTTTATAGAGTCATTGTGCATTTGAAAAATAAACTATGTCAGGTTAAACAAATCCTTCCAATATCTATTTAAAGCAGATAAATATTTATTATTGTCCTTCTTTTACAGATTGAGAAACAAAGGCTGAATTGACTTGCCTACAGCTATAACTAATTAGTGAAAGGATAGAATTTGAACTTGGGACTTTGAACCAAGAGAAAAACAAACAGGATGAAATATTGCAAACAGAAACATAATGAAAAGATAATATAAACTGTATATTTCAAGGATAAAGTCACTACCCCGATATAGAAATCATCTTCCCATGAAGGCCTTCAGGCAAGTAGGCAGCCTAAAAAGCTGTTTCTTACTGAAAACAGGATCTGGTTAGACCATGATCATTACCTTACTTGCCAGTTTTGTGCATCTTGCATTAGCCTTATTAAGCTTGTTGCTTCTGAGAGAATTCTTAAAGACAAATTGGAATTCAAATTAAATTTTCAAATCATTGAGGTTCAAATGAGGAGCACCAGGCAAATTACACTTTATCTTGAAAAACTGCAACAAAATCATGCTAGAAACTTCCTTTACTTATCTCCCAGATAGATTATTGGTGTGAGTCACCAAAGCAGTTGCACTAAATGTGGAAATGTAGCTGACTCAAAAGACAAGTGATTGGCATCATTTTATGGGATATCACTAGCTGTGGTTTCATTAAATTACAGTTTTCCCTCTGTCCTCGTCAAACGATAATTTTCATTACAATTTGGGCTGAGCATAGAATAAACATTTCTATTTTGCTTTTGGTAAGCCCTGTGGATCACAAAGGCCGTGACCTTTACTTTTTTTAATGTAAAGGAGGATGCATCTTAAAGCACAATACTTGTTTGCTTCTCTGAATTGCATGCTGGAGGGGTGGTAGCACTCACACAGTAATTATGCATTTTGAGAGAACAGTGTGGTCCTGTAACAGGGTTTGGGATTCCCTCCCCTTTTCTAGAGATGCATTTGGAAAGAATTTAATTAATTTCAGTACCTAGTGTTTTCAGTCAATGCCTTTGTGTCACTGATGGAAATTAAGCGATAGAGAGTTTAGTGGTGTTTCTGTGTAAGTTTAAGCAATTTCAGACTTCCTTAATGATAATAGTTTGTTTCTAAACATGCTAAGTTAAAAAGCAAACTTCTCTTAGTTTTCTGCACTTCTAAATGTCTTTTGTCCTGGATGTTGTTTGAATTGGATTCCTTTGCCTTAATAGTCTTGTTTGCTCTGGTGCTTGTGATTCATTTGAATGTGAACTAGCCAGCACTTGACTAATGGAAAACCTAATGTAAATAAGTGATAGTGCACGCTAGAGAATCAAAAGGTTTTACTGTAAGCCATGGTGCTCTTTAAAACAATTTAAAAATGTTTCCTTAAACCAGTTGTTGAATGAAGAGTGGATGAATGGAAGTTTAAAAGCTTGAATTATTTAAGTTTGGGAAACTTAAAGCCTAGACAAGATTGAAATGGTGTTACTTTGAAGCATTTAATGGAAGGGGAGTAAACCAGCATTTTTAAAAGGGCTTTCTTTATCTTTGCCTAGGGTTTATAATTGAATCTAGGGCTTGAAGTTTACAGGGTCAGTTTGGCATTGGAGCAGGGGTATGGACATACTATTCAAATGTAGCGTGGTCAGCTTAAATGATCAGATTTTTCTGTTGTCTTCTTTTCAACTCTCTGACAATTTAGTCTCTACTGTGAATTGTTTGGGGTTTTTTTCTGATGCGCATATCTTCTGTGTCTTTTTTGTGGGGGGCTTGAATTTACAGTGCAATTCCTCTCTCCTTTGCCTGAGTAGTGTTTGTTAAGAATATATAACTCTTCATCCAGAGCCAGCAGTTTTTAAGCTGAAACCTAACTTCAGAAGTTAAAGGCCCTCAGTTGCAGTTCAGCTAAGGTGTGTACATATGCGTGCACTAAATAAAAGCAAGCTGCCTTGCTGCTGTTACCTGTGGTGGCACCATGATTTTTCTCCTCCCAGCCCTGTTCTGGACTCCATGTGTTGCTTTTCATAGGCAAGTTGTAAAGCACAGAGCAAAGCCATGTGGCTCAGTACAAGTTGTATGTATCTTCTAGACCCAAAGGATGGTATTGAACTGCAATAGACCATTGGGTCTGTGCCTGATTCTGCTCTAAGAAGCGGACGAAAATAAGCATGAAGAAAATAAGCAAGAGACGTAAAGGTGAAGTAGAGAGGAACTGGAAAGACTTTTGATGACATGACTTGTCCTCAGCTGAATAACTGGCCCAGGATTAAACTGGATTTATTCTCATTGCAGCAGGGTTAGACCTTGTTGCCTTTTCCCATATAAGACAATTTGTTAAAGGTTAATCTCCCCCACCCCCAAAGTGAAAGATGCTTTAGATTATAGGTGTCAATTACGTAATTGGCAAATGACAGAAGTTTGTAAATGACTGTAAGTAGTTCTTGCAAGAATCTGAAATTTTAATTATGTTAATCTTGATGATGTGCTTTTCCTAATGGAAGAGTTCTTTGTACTTAAAGCGGGACTAGTTCAAGCTTTTGGGGTTTGGTGTGTGTTTTTTTCTTTTTTTTTTTTTTTTTTCCTTCTTAAATGTGCCACACAAGCCAGAAGTATCCTACAAGACACCAGTTTTCAGAAGAAATGCAGGCAGATAGGAACATTAGAGTTGACCTTTTCATCATCATCATTCAGGACAAGGGGCAGTGGGCACAAACTGGAACACAGGAAGTTCCATCTACATAAGAGGAAAAACTTCCTCACTCTGAGGGTGTCCAAGCACTGGAACAGGTTGCCCAGAGAGGTTGTAAAGTCTCCTTCTTTGGAGATGCTCAAAACCCACCTGGATGCAATCCTGTGCAACATGGTCCAAGTGATCCTGCTCTGGCAGGGGGGTTGGACTAGATGATCTGTAGAGGTCCCTTCCAACCACTACCAATCTGTGAATCATATTTGTTAAATTTTGACCTGATCTCTGGATTGGGGAATAAAATGGATCAGACTGCAGTACTAGACTGGAAAGAAAAGATGAGATAATGTCAATAAATAAATAAATAAAATTGTGGTATATCTGTACCATATGTATTTCTGCCACAACCCAGTTTGCGTGTAGTCAATGTAGGGATCCTCCAGTTTTGCCTTTCGTGAACCTTAGTTTTGTTTTCTTAACACTTTATTTCCTCTTGATCCAAATTCTTCGAGATGTAAGGTGGTGGCATTGGTGTTGGTTTTGGTGGGGTTTTTTAGCGTGCTTCCAAGGGCTGTTACTTGCAACTGTTGTCTACCAGCACTGGAATGAGCCCTGTCAGAGCCCGGACTCCTGGCTGGAGTCTTTTGTTACTCAGCCACCAGTTTACATGAAATTTAGGGAACCTTTGTGTCTTGGAGGCTTCAAACTCTTTAAAAACTTGGCTGAAACCCGCCAAAACTTAAGAGGATGGGTTTGAACGCATGCTTAAATTATCATATAAGAAATCTAAGAAGGTCATTTGACTTAAATACCTGACTTGGTACTATATTTGCTTCTTGGTTATGAAACAGTCTAAATGCTTTACAACATGGTTGCTACCTTTTTAGAAAGCCTCTTGTGCAAGCAAACCACGCCAATTTCCTTCAGCTCTATTTAACTGTCATTTGGTGGGTAGCTGAGATGGGGAATAGTAGATGTGCTTTCATTCTTGCTAACTTTGACCAGTGAACCACAGGAAAATTTTGCAAAGCCGAAGACGGGGCGGGGAAAACCCCTGTGTATTTTGGTCCCCTCATTTGGTTACAACTATGATGGCACAATGTTCTTTTATCACTTCCTTCTGAATGTTTTTTGTAAATGAATGAACTATACTTATAATTCAGTGACACGTGCATTGCAAAGTCTTGAAAATTAGAAGAGATAGGAAACTTTTGTTATTTCAAATTGTTATGTATTTGTAAACTGGCTTCAGGCCTTTGAGTTGAAACACTAACTGTTGAATTCAACGTGTCGTTGGGTTGTTTCACAGCAAGATAAAAGTTGGTCTTATGTGAAGTGGAAACTTAGACACAGTAGTGTGAAACTCATTAAGCCTACAGTGATATGTTGGCTGGTGGGTTTTTTGTTTGTTTTTTACAGTCCAGGATCATATCATATAAAGCAATTTCTTTGTATCAGTGGCCTGTCACATCATGTAGGATCACTCTTTGCGTAAATAGGAAATAGTTATTAAGGAAAACTGCTGCAGAGCTTGCATTCTAGCTGTATTATCTCTGCTGGCCAATAACCACATGTTTTATCTGGTATTCTTCCCAGTGCATGAACATGCCTAGTGAGTAACACATGGCAAATAAATATAACAAGGGTTGATATATTTGGCCAACTTGCAGAGTATAAGGATCTCATTTTTTTTTTTTTTAATTTTATTTAAAACTTACCTTTTTAATACAGTATTTCCCCTTAACAGCCTAGGCAAGGTTCTTTCCCACTTCTGCATGTTAGTCTTTCTACGGGGATGGCTATGTTGAATGATGAATTCATTTTTTATTTTATTTAGTTACTTTAGCAGTAGCTTTTTTATTTGTATCTTGCAGGAAGTTACATAGTTTTCTTAAATTTTTTGTATATAAAAAGAAGGCTAAGGACCACATTCTACAGGGGGGAATAAAAGGATGTCAGAATGTTACTAGTATCAATAAAACTTTAATTAACTAAATGCTCTGTCTGGCCTCTTGCCCATGTAATAAATAAAAATCAGAGAGACTCTACTATCAGAAATACTTACGTTACCATTTACATTTCCATTGCACAGTGAAGCTGAAGAAAAATTGGCTAGCAAGTCTCTATATGCAAAGAAATCTTGGTTATCCAGTTTACACGGTTCTCTGCATTTGTGTGGTTGCACTGGTGTCCTAAAGTATCGCCTTTGTCAAATCAATGTGTATTTAAAATCACCTTTGTATATACAGAGTATATACAAGTAGGGATCCCACAGCAGGACTCCTCAACAGGAGTTTGCTTGTAACATCTGCTCAGGGTTGTCTTGATTTACTGCATTAAGTGGGATGCCACCTGCAGAATTCCTTGGAGAGGAAGATTCCTGTTCAGCAAATCCTGTGTCTTGCCTCCTCCTATACCATTAACCTGGTTCCTGTTGACGCAAGGTCTTTCTGCAAGTGCTGCTCAACCCAGAAAGTCAGGATTTAAACTGTCTGAGCAGGTATTGGGCAGATGGTGGCTTGGCTTGTGTTCCCCAAGAGGAATGAACCTCTCCGCTCCAAACTTGTGCGACGTTTTTGCTAGTTCTTAACTCTTTTTTTTTTTTTTTTTTGCTGGAGACCAGTAATGGCCTGCCCAGCTCTCCCGAAGGGAAGGAATGGGTATCAGTACCGCCCGCAGGCAGTTGCCCTTTGGGTGCAGTTACAGTCAAGTAATGAGGAGCAAAACAACAAGTCAGACTGCCTTGCTTTACTTTTTGTTCCTGAATCTTGCATTTTTTATCTCTAATCTTCAGAATCAACCAATGAGGTTTAACTGCAGATTCTAACGCTGAGCTGATTACGTACAGATCTGCAGATGAAACGTTAAGCTGTCAGAAGGGAGACTTGCTGCGCCGCCTGAGATGAAGCAGTGTGTTGTTATATCCCTCTCAGGCAGACTGCGTGATACTGTGTTCTTCCAGGGCCCAGCTGTCGGAGCAGGAGCTGCGGGGGTCCCTGAGTGCCATCCCACGCTGCACAAGAGGAAAGTTGCAGGGGCAAGATCCACACTGTGTTTTAAGCGTGGCCCTGACACCGCGCTCCTGTCAGCTGCAGCATTGGCGTGACTCTCCCCAGGCCATCCTCCTGTGGGCCAGTGCTGGGGGGATTGTGGGGGCCTCTCCCCAAAGGGTCACCCACATCACCTGCTGCAGGAACCGGTGGGACTGTGCTCAGGTTGCCCTTGTGCAATGTGGGTGCTGGCAGCCAGGAGTGAACTCCAGGCAGCACTACCCACCACTCAGCCTGGCCTGAGCTTGCTCCTTGGTTGGCCATTTCCCATAAATTGCAGATTCTGCCAGAGAGTGTCCTGGCTCGGCTTTTCATTGGCATCATTGTTGCAAGATTGCATTTTTAATTGCTGCTTTTCACCATCAAAAAAATTATTTTGCTGTGAATCAGAACTGACTTATAAGAAGTGCAAGTGGGGGATGACTCCATGTCATGGCTGAACCCCAGCCAGCAACTGAGCACCATACCGCTGCTTACTCACTCTCCTGGCTGGGATGGGGGAGAGAATTGGAAGGGGAAAAGAGAGAAAACACATGGATTGAGATAAGAACAGTTTAATAATTGAAATAAAATAATAATAATAATGATAAAATGGTATAGAAAACGAAAATAACGAGAGGCATAAAACCCAACAAAAAAAAGTGATGCAAATGAAAAACAATTGCTCACCATCTGCTGATTGATGCCCAGCCAGTCCCCGAGCAGTGTCTGCACCTCTGCGCTTCCTTCCCCGACCCCCCACTGCCCCCAGTTTATATGCTGAGCATATAAACATCATAGGGTGTGGAATGTCCCTTGGGTCAGCTGTCCTGGCTNGTATTGAAAACGAAAATAACGAGAGGCATAAAACCCAACAAAAAAAAGTGATGCAAATGAAAAACAATTGCTCACCATCTGCTGATTGATGCCCAGCCAGTCCCCGAGCAGTGTCTGCACCTCTGCGCTTCCTTCCCCAACCCCCCACTGCCCCCAGTTTATATGCTGAGCATAGAAACATCATAGGGTGTGGAATGTCCCTTGGGTCAGCTGTCCTGGCTGTTCTCCCTCCCAGCTTGTGCACCACCAGCTACTTGCTGGCGGGGCAGTATGAGAAGCTGAAAGGTCCTTGCCTTAGTGTAAGCACTACTTAGCAACAACTAAAACATCAGTGTGTTATTAACATTAGTCTCATACTAAATCCAAAACACAGCGCTATACTAGCTACTAGGAAGAAAATTAACTTTATCTCAGCCCAAACCAGGACATTCCCTAAGCCAGGGTGTCTCTGCCAGACCCTTAAAGCAGTTGAGGTTTACTGCATGTTAGCTGTCCTGAGCCGCCTTACAGCTTCTCCGTGTTCCAGAGGGAGGAATTGCCAGAGCTGATACCAGCTTCTTATGACAGCCAGCAAAGGGTGGGGAAAGGAAACAGCATCCTGAAATCCCACTCATGGCAGATGGAGAGCCCTGGTGACCATGAAGTGGGATTCTCAGTTGGGAGCTGGGACTTCACAGGGCTGCTCCTTGGGGCACAGGTAAATCCATCATTTTCTTCCAGCCCAATTTTTTTTCATTTCCTGGTTCACCACTCAAGTTAAACTTCCTTTTAAGTGCTGTTTATGTTTGCAGCTTTAAAAACGTAGGAAAGGCGCACTCATGACAGGCTGTAATATAGTGCTAGTAATTATTTCAGAGATGGCCCCTGTGTTGCCTCTTGCCCTCTCATCTGTCATCAGCTCCCTCCTGTGTTTTGTGGAGTTCTTGCTTTGCTGCTGACTGTGGGACGGCAAAAAGTGAGCTCATACAGAGCTCAAATTACTGTTGACCAGTTCGGATCTCTTTTAATGGAAACCTTCCTTCTCCAAACCCTTTTGCACTCATTTTACTTAAGTCATAAAACTTCTGTTTGAACTTTATGAAAACAAACCAAAACCCTCTTCTATGTTAGTTACAAAACACTTTTTGGTTCCTTTCCCTGTTTTTGTTTCATGATATTTACTTAACTGCTGCTGGAGTAGTGTCTTGGGGTAAAAAGACACTGCTTCTTAGCCAAACAATTTAAATTTTTCATAAAGGGAGATGTATAACCAAACTCTTTGTGAAATGAGTTAAACATCTATTCCAGCTCAAGCTTTAAATAGGAAGTGTGGATCACTTCAAAAGCCAAGAAAATTTGGACATGATAGAGTATGGATGCGATAATACTTTTCAGCAGCTGTGGAAATGAAGGAAAACGTCTGACTGGTTCTGGCAAAAGCTTGCATAAATTTATAACTTAGGATGTATGTATATGATCTCATGAGACAGAGTAAATTTTTTGCAACTGCATGTAGCGCTGAGAGGTATGTGAGCATCAACCCATATTTACAAAATCCTGTGGTAAGTGTCTTTTCATTTTTGGTGGGCTTTTTTTATCTTTTTTCCTTGAGGCAGAGATGTGCCTGGATCTATTTTAGACCTTGTTAAGTAAATTCTATCTCTCCTTTTGTATTCTTGGTTTGCTTTTTGGTGCTCTGTGCTACTGGCTGATGCTATTAGTGATGCTGAAGTTTAAAGCACCTCAGTTGCACAGTCATTCATGTGGAAAAAAAAACCCAGTAAAAATGTATATACCTCTGAGACTTTTTTTTTCTCTGAAATCCTTGTTTCATCTGCTTTTAGAGATGGTGTGATATCATCTAAGTTATTTTGGAAGGTTGTGAAAAGCTTTTTAAAATGGTCAGCCTTGCATTTATGCAGGAAAAGCCTTGGTATTGTCTGCCTTCAGTATTTCAGGAAAGCCATGATCACTGCAGAATCGTTTGGGTATGGGTTCTCTCTAGTTGTTATGTTTGACTTTTACAAGGAACTGTACATGTTTAAAAATTTTAATAAGAAATAATAGGATATTTTAGCCCTACAGACCCAGTTCTCTGTACATATTCAGTAAATGACTTACTGAGATCAATGGTTTCCTGTGTTTTATTAGTACACCAGTTTCAGCTAGTCCTCTAATCTCATGTTTCTTTTTATAACTATTTTATAAGGAGAAGGACCCAATTAAACCAGTTCAGGTTTCTCTCTTACAGTGCTGTTATCCTTGCTCTTATTGTAACACATCTGTCTGGCATGTCTCCCTGGCACTTCTGCATTTGTGCCGAAAGCTCCTACAGTCACTTTTGCAGCCATATCATTTTGACCATCTCTGCCTCCTTTTATTCTGTTGTGTACACAAAAGCACACAATCCCATGTTTGCTTTGTGTTTTTTAGCCAACAAAGGCCGAGATTACAAGGTGGTTCCACCTCTCTGTGCAGGACTGCTCTAAGACACTGAAACCTCGCAAGGTGCAGCTGGGTGCCCCTCACATCCCCTGTGCAATCACCGACTCCTCTACCAGCCCCCAGAGCAGGGCTGATGTAGGGAGGTGGGAAAAGAGAGGGGAGGGAGGGAGACAGGCAGCAGCTGCTGCAGGGCGATTAGGACAGCTTCTGCTATCTGATCTAGCAGCCAGGTGGTTTCTGTGGTTGCCAGCAATGGTGAGGATAGAAGGTAGGCAGGAAAGAGGGGCCATCCTATACTTGCAGCAGCCGTCGCCCAAGTGCAGTAACTGGGCTGTAGCAGGACGAAAACGAAGACTTCAGCTCTTGGAGCACTGCACCTCTCAAAGAATCGTTTTCCGCTTCTCCAGGAAAAAATAACACAGGTGAGCAGAGCCTGAAGACTTTCTGCCAGACATGAATCTGATCCTTTCTTATTTACAAGGTGTGTGGTAAAGCAGCACTGCTGTGGTCTTTGCTGCTCTGCTATTTAACTGGTAGCTCAATGAGGTGTGGAAGCATCCACTACGTTTGTGCCTTTGTCTTACTGTACAAGCATCCTGCCAGTGTTTGATGTAAGAGCGAGTCTTGCCCAAGATGAGGTCAGAGGGGTGTTCTTTAGCTTCTGTATTGGGGATATAAGACTTAAACACTAACTGTAAATTCAAGATTGGCAAAGACCTCTTTCTGGATGGAATGCCCCGTGATTTCGGATTGTCCACTTTGAGATTGTCTTTGAGAAATTGTTGAATGTATATATGGATGTAGGTCTTCAGGATTGTGTAGATCAAAACATTAATATAAACTGGATTAGAAAAACATAGAAGTAATGGGGGAAAAATTCTTATTTACAAGTACATTAAAAGTATAGTTTAGCCATAATGAAATATTCAGTCTAACTTAACCTCCCCTGCCTCCCTGATCTAAGCACCATAAGGCTTCCCCCCTGCCCTGAACATTTATGATCTGTTGAAATTTACTGGTTAAGAGGTTGGAACCCTTTTTTTTTTTTTTTTTAAAAAAAAAAAAAAATATTAAGTTTTTTTTTTTAAAAATAAAAAAATTTTTTTTTTTCCCCCCCCCCCCCCCCCCCCCTTTCAATGAACTCAGTAACTAGTAATTTCAATTCACTAAGCTGTTCCATAGCTGAGAAAGTGATGAAGAGTCAGGAATATGATTAAGATAGAAAAGGATAACTCTACTAGTTCTTAAATCTGGAATCAGGACCAAAAAGAATCAAATTGCTAACTTTTATAAAACTAATTATTATCTAATTTGATGTGTAAACAAAATGTATGTTCCACTTCTTGCCCAGCTTGCTTCAGGTGGTGTTGTCTAAGTAAATAAAATTAGTTTTGCTTTGATTTTGTGAACTTACTCTGCCTTCACTTGTATCTCTTAATGCAACCTTGATAGAAATAACAGCGGAAAACGTATTCCCTCAGAATGTTAGCACTGAGTCATTTTCCATGTGTAATAAAGAATTTGAAGAAGTCTGTGTTATATGTGACCAATTAGTGGTGTAATTTATCTGCCTCTAACAAACAAAAGGCTCATGTTACAGCAACCCTTCTGCAGAGAATAACTGAAACAGAAAATGCTACGAATGTTTAACAATCAAGATTTCTGCTTATATAATTTTCATTTTTAGCATCGGTTTGTTTCTGGAATGTATATCAACACCACTGTTTTCTCCTCTGATGTGTCTTGTTGAATCCTTTTTAGCTGAAGTGAAAAATGGAGGCATGGGATTATTTTGAACCTGTGTGTACTTTGCTCATGATGTAAAACATTGAAACCCACAGACTGCAAACTTTGAATATGCAGAAGTTGCCCCTGGCTGAGTAAGAAAATATTTGGATGTGCAGATCATGAAGAACCTTTGTGGTCTTTCAAGGAAGGGCTACCTTGGTTAAAAGCAAATTTAAAAATTGAAGCTTGCTATGATTTCTTTCTTACATCTAATAGATGCATGCATAAAGGAATTAGTCATAAGAAAGAAGTCTTAAAACTGATTTGAATTGGATTTCAAAGGTGCGGATTACGTTGGTCATTTAAAACCTTGGATTTCTCACCACTACCACCAGAACCAATAAACGGCAATCTAACATGGGGTTCTGACACGGTGCAGTCTGGTCTGTAAAGGGCCTTATGCAAGTGAAAACAGATGTGGTTTGGGATCATATTTAGCATCTGTGGCTGGTGACAGAATAGGACAGGAGAGGAGATGACTTGTTCTCACCAGCATGGACTGCTTGTAGATCCAGCTGATAAGGACCCATTATTTAAGCATGTTTTGGCTAGTCCTTCAACACTTGAGTTGGAAAATGAAGGTCAGCAGCACCACTGAGGCTCTGGTTTCTGTAAGATTGCTGATGTTATCCCTGTGCCTCTTTCTGATACCCTTTGGGCTTTCCGGGTGCCATTTGGAAGGCTTCGTTCACAGTGTTTCTTGGCTCCCTTTCACACAGAAGACTATTAGTCATCTGATAGTCATTTGCCCAAGGGCAGCCTCTGCAAAAGATAGCATAAAGGATGGCACCTCTAAGGGCAGCAGAGGGGACTATTCCTTGAGCCTGAGCTTGCCCATGTCATTTCCAGCCAGCGTTCTGCAGCACACACATGGATGCACACAGGACATGTGCTCATTCCAAGGACCCTGTCATGTGCCTTTTTGGCTTGCTGGAGGAAAACACATGCTTCCTTGCATGTTTGGTCAATAAATAAAGGAAATGGGTATCAAGTATGTTACATCCTTCCAAACCTGTAACAATTTCCCCACCACAACCACCTTTACTGTTAATCTGAATATTTGATATCAACAAAATCACAGCTTAAACAGCATTTTCAATTTCAACTGGATGTGATTGCTGTAATAGGTGCCAGGCAGTATTGGAAGACGTTTCTATCTAAACACAAAACCTAACCGATGGGAGAGAGAAGAGACTGCTAATGAGATTACAAAGTAAAATATCAACAAATGACGTTCTCCAGCATGGAGACTGGGGAAAGAGAAGAGCAATTTATGCAAAAAGGATAAAAAGAGGCCTTGGTTTGCCTTTTAATTATGGATTAAAGTTTGTAGTTGAAACAATGGGATTTAGTCTGTTAGTAGAATTAGAGTTTCATAGTTAAAGTAAGTGGAATAGACTGAATTGGGGATAAATACTCAAAACATAAGTATTGCAAATATTTAAATCAGAAGCAGAAAGAGGAAGGGGGAGAAGGTGGAAGCAATTGGTGTCTTTCTGTAAGGCTCTGAGACTGGGACTTGTGCATTCAACTGAGGGTGTTTTTTTTCCTTTTATCTTTATTTTTTTCCCCAGTCATGTAGATTATTGAGTATTAATTTTAAGGAAGAAAAAAAAGAATCTATGTAAGATACACATGTTTTTCTGAGAATAACAGAAAACAGCAACATATTTCTGTACATAGTTTAGGTTATCATCTTGCTTCCCATGTTTCACATGTATGGAAAAGTGCCATTGTAAATGCAAACAGAAGTTGAATTAAGAAGCAGAAACTTCTGATCAAAATCTGATGTATATTTAATACAGTTGATTGCATGGATCAAGCTGAAAATTAAATATAAAGTGTTTCAAAGCCATACGTCTTAGGATAACTGTAGTGAATCACCGTGATTTGTCTGGCATTTTAGGTGATTAAGTTAACAACAGAGGTGTGTTTACTATATTAGAGCTATACCCAAAATAGAAAACTGTATTAGAAAATGTACACTGAAAAAAAAAATAATTTTTGAAGTAAATTAATAATTAAAATATTTCTTTAAGTCCTGGGAGAAGAGACCTTACTATGTATTAAAGCTTCAAGGACACAGAGGGCTGCTGTCAGGATACCAGTGCAGGTCATTTGGCCACCCTGCTCTTGAATAGTCCTTGTATAAACTTCATAGTGACTGGATAAAAGAGTAAATGGAGGAGAGGAGGGAGTGAATTGCACAGTTATGCAAAAAGCATCATCTTTTAACTGTCAAAGTTTTAGTGCTATTTTCAGTACTGTGTCAGGTCAGTACTATAACCAGTTGATGGTTTCTTGAAGTGTTTATTCAAACCTGTGTTCATCCCATCTAGCACTGCCCATCCAACCGAACTGTCCATCTTCCTTTATAGTCATAGAGAAAGATGTTTTTAGAAGCTGAGCCAGAGCTGCACCTCTGGACGTTGGTAGCTTTTCAGAAAATGCAGTGAACTGGGGTGACTAGTCTAGACCAAGTGGGAACAATTCACACATATTCTATCTGCTGGTCAGTGAAGTTCCCAGAACGGCTTTGGATAAAGCTCTCAATTGTCTTTTGAGGACACAGAATGCATCTTCTCTTTTTTTCTTTTCCTTTTTTTTGTTCTTC